>JABWDY010039132.1:4886-23857 GCA_013358455.1 Thalictrum thalictroides | reverse complement strand
TTTTTTCTAAAAGCTTTTCTGATTGGCTAGTTATAAACTAATGGATTATTTTTTATTTTTTTCCTAGGAAAATATATTTTCTTTTTCTTTTTCTTTTTTAGGGAAAAAATATGTGTGTGTGACACACACCACATTCTTATGTGGTATTTGACCACATTTATTGATCAGTGAAGACCAAAAGTCATCTTCAAGAAACAACCCTTGTTAAGTAAGAACCTCTTCACAAATCACAACAGTACTAAAAGGTGGTTGCTTTAATGTTGGTATGTTTACAATTTCTTGAGTAAGAACCTCTTCACAAGTCACAACAGTACTAAAAGGTGGTTGCTTTAATGTTGGTATGTTTACAATTTCTTGATAAGTAGTTTTGTTTGGCATTTTGAAGAATAATAACAATGTTTGAAGAAGAAGAGGAAAAGTTAATCATCATTGTAGATGAAAGAGAAGAAAAAATGGTATCTTGTAAAGGTGAAAGACCAACAGTTAGATTAGCTAGATTTCTAAAACCTTCAGTAACTTCAATGGATGAAGTTGCTCAAATCCCACCTTTGTTAAAGGTTAAAGATTTCAAAAAATGTCCTTTTGATGTTTATTTTAAAGGATGGAAATGTCCACAGAAAAAATGGAAACAATGGGTTGATCAATTAAAACCAAAATATGGATGTATATGGAAGAAAACTGGTATCTATGATTCAATCATGGCTTCCATTTACGAGTTTCGTAAAGATAAAGATTTGATTATTGGGTTAGCAGAGTTTTGGTGTTATGATACCAACACTTTTGTATTTTCTTGGGGTGAGGCTACAATCACACTTGAAGACATGTTAATTATTGGGGGTTTTTCCATACTTGGAGAACCAGTAACTGCTCCTCTTACAGAAGAATTGTTAGAAATTGAAAACAAAATGATTGAACAGCACAAGGTGTTCAACCGTAAGAAGGCGCATAAGGCAGATCACTCAGCATGGCTTAACCATTTTATAGGGACAGATAGTGACTTAGAACATGCTGCATTTCTTTCCTTATGGCTGTCAAGGTATTTTATTATCCATGTTTGTTTTTTATTATTTTGATTAATTTAGGCCATTGTTGTAGCCCGATTCGGGTTACGGGAGGCACTGCCACTCTAAATGCCAGAACCAATTTCAAAGTTAATGAATGCTATTTTACGAGTATATATATATTTTTATTTTTTTTTCCTTCAATTCTCATTATCAATTGATTTTTGAAAAGGTGTGTCATCCCCACTTGGCCAGAAGGTACAGTAAACAAGGAAGTTTTCCCAGTTGCTATACATTTAGCTCAAGCAACTCGAATTGCTCTTGCACCAGCTGTTCTTGCAAGCCTTTATAGAGACTTGCGAATACTGAAAGAAGAATTTGCTAGTTCATCCCATATTATTATTTGGGCGCCATTTCAAATTATGCAACTATGGGCTTGGGAGAGGTTCCCAAGCTTGCAACCAACTCCGAATTCTTTAAGTTTTGGTGAACCAAGAGCTGCTAGATGGAACAAACTTAATTCAAAGTCGACAGTTCATTCAGTGAGGTCAATTATCAACTCACCAGATCATTTTCAGTGGCGACCTTACTCCGTTACATTGGAAAATTGGCATCGTCCTCTATATTACAAAGAGCAAGGAGAATGGTTCATCCTTGGTCCCAATATGAACGAAGAACTATTGTCGTTCTCTCGATGCTTAGCTCCTTCTGAGCTTGTTGGATTGTATTGTATTAAACAGTATGCTCCACATAGGGTAGGAATGCAATTTGGACTGGATCAAGATATCCCACTTCCCTTTGCTCGAGCAAATGCAAACTGGGAAAGCGCTTGGAGGACCTATGACAAACCCATCACAAAAATTCGCTTCTATATTCCACCTCGTCTGTTCCAGTCAGCTGTCACTTCACGATATTTCGACTGGTGGAAAAAGTCCATTTCAAATAAATATGACAAAAGCAAACACATTTCTGTTGACGACATAAGCTCATCAAGCCTCAGTGTATCATCGAAGTCAGAGAACTCTGAAAGCTATGTATCTCCTCCTCCTGGAATTCCTTGCAAACATTGGTGGGAACCGCAGAGCGCAAGTGATGATGAAGACAAAATGGCCATTTCAGATTGGTACAAGCGCAAACGAGGCCATTTCCTAGTCAACGATAAAACAACTACTACCGCAGACAAATATTTCTCAAATTCTCAAGTTCAGAGTTCAGCTTCAACTACAAAGGAGAAAACTAACACCGAGAATCCAATGACTGATGCCACAAGCAACAGTTTATATAACAAGTCTTTAAAAGGAAGCAATATATTTGAAGAAAACAAGGATGTGAGGACTGAAGATTCAACTGACACATACAACCACGAACAACTAATCAGTGCAGATTGGCAGATACCAGGACTGGAATTGGAAGCCCGGCTTGATAATCTTGAGATGATTGTGAAGAAGCTTAAAGAGAAGTTGGCTTCGAGGAAAGCTCAGAAGACGAGTGGTGGTGACATCTCATAGATAGGGACAAAATGTAGTCACTTCTTAGTATAGTCTACTGACAAGGCTGGAACTGGAAAGAGACTGCAAGAATGTAAATGTTGCAGATTTTTTGAATGGTAAAGCTGCATATATATCTTCGATCTCAAAGGGATTATTGGACCAAGTAGCTGCCCTTTTTCCTCGGTATAGTTTTTCAGCCTAACTTTATGCAATAGATCAGAAAACCAAGTAGCTCATATAAGCACAGTTGCCCAGCCTGCAAATACTTGCTCCTTGGTTCCTTGTTCTTTCTTTCAAGCTCCTTTTTTGCTAAAGAAGCAGTTAGAGCTTGATATGATTTTTGTAATATTTCAGACAGTTAACTTTATTTATAACGACCAACGAATTAACGATAACAAAACAGAAAACGGTATGTATGTAGGTGTGTCCAGAATTTACACTTGATCTTTGTAAGGCTTAGTTTAATGATGAATGTGTACTTTTTTTGTCGTAAAGTGCAGTTAATTAAAAGAAATTTACAGCAGATTGTTAGCATCTTGTGCTATAATTTCTTTCGAATCTGGTCATCCAGTCTAATACGCGCCATATTTGTCTTCAAAAAGACATGCATGTTCGCGCCATATTTGTCTACGAAAATACAGGCATGTTCGCGCCATATTTGTCTTCGAAAATACAGGCATGTTCGCGCCATATTTGTCTTCGAAAATACATGTTCTCTTGTACCCCTTCTAGTATTTGCCTAAGGTACCCCCACTGCCTGTTGTAGCACCTTCATAAGATGTGATTCACCATAATCTTAAATGTTGCATTTCAGCAAAAGAGAAGTAGATAACTATATCTGAACTCTGAACAGTGACTAGCTCCTTGATCGCTATGATAGTATGACAGTCCTATCCACATATCCACAAATAATGTGCTTACCATTTTGAGAAAGATATGGTAATAAAAGCATTAAAAGATATGAATTGAACCAGGTTGTACATTTGAAAGATTCCAACATGGCATATGTCAAAATTACCTCGAGATGCATTTTTCAGTTTCTGAAAAAGTAAGAAAGCAAAAGCTAGGTTCATTGTTTGGAGTTTGGACAGCAAGAAGGAAGTGAAGCAACTGTACTTGATCAAACAAGTGATGGGTAGTAGGTAAGTTCACAGCTTCTTGATTAATTTTGTTTACTAACTTAATTATAGCAACAATGTCTCAAGAAGAAGAGGAAAAGTTAGAGTTCATTGTAGATAAAAGAGAAGAGAAAATGGTTTCTCATACAGGTGGAATACCAACAATTAGATTAGCTAGATTTTTAAAACCTTCAGTGACTTCAATGGATCAAGTTACTGAAATCCCACCTTTGGTCAAAACCAAAACATTCAATTTTGAAAAATGCCCTTTTCAAGTCAATTTTAAAAGTTGGAGGCGTCTACAGAGATATTGGATACAATGGGTAGATCAATTGAAACCAAAGTATGAAGCTTTATGGAAGAAAACTGGTATCTATGATTCAATCATGGGTTCCACTTATGAAATCTCCAAAAATAATGAACTGATTCTTGGGTTAGCAGAGTGTTGGTGTCCTGATACTAACACATTTATGTTCAAATGGGGAGAAGCAACAATGACACTTGAAGATATGTTGGTTATTGGGGGTTTTTCTATTCTTGGTAAACCAGTAACTGCTCCTCTAACTACTGAATTACTTGAAATTGAAGAGAAATTGATTCAAGCATACAAGGAAGTTTCAAGAACAAAATCACATAAGACAGATCATGCTGGGTGGCTTAACCATTTTATGGGGAGCGATGACGACTTAGGACATGTAGCATTTCTCTCCTTATGGTTGTCAAGGTATGTTATGGTAGTCATAATACATTTTTCTGTGATCTTAATTCAGGGCAAACCCAGGGGATCTGCCACCCGCAAATGGCTAAGTTATAGGGAATGCATACTTTTTTTTCTTAGTAGCATTAGCATATATTGGTTTTTTCTTAGTATGTATTTTCCTTCTCAAGGTTTTTTTTTTTTTTGGGAAAAGGTATGTCTTCCCCACTCCGGCCAATCGACCTGACGAGACAATGAGTAAGCAAATTTTCCCAGTGGCTATTCATTTATCTCAAGCAACTCGAATTGCTCTTGCTCCAGCTATCCTTGCAAGCCTTTATAGAGACTTGCGAACATTGAAAGAAGAGTTTGCTTCTACAACAGAAGACCATCACATTACTGTATGTGCGCCATTTCACATTATGCAGCAATGGGCTTGGGAGAGGTTTCCGAACTTGCAACCGACTCCCAAGCCCCTCAACTCTGGAGAACCAAGAGCTGCACGATGGCACAAACTTAAATCGAACTTGGAACTTGATTCAGTGAGGTCAACTATAAACTCGCCAGATGATTTTCAATTTCGACCTTACTCCTTTGCATTGGAAAATTGGCGACGCCCTTCATACTACAAAGAACGAGGCAAATGGGTCATCATTAGTCCAAATTCGAGAGAGGAACTACTTTCGTTCTCCCGTTGCTTAGTGCCCTGTGAGCTTGTTGGATTTGATTGTATTGAACAGTATACTCCACACAGAGTAGGAATGCAATTTGGAATGGATCAAGATATCCCACTTCCCTTTACTCGAGCAAATGCAAATTGGGAAAGCGCCTGGAGAACTTATGACAAGTCAAATTTCTGCGTCTATATTCCACCTCGCCTTTTTGAGTCAGATGTCACTGCACGATATCTTGACTGGTGGAACCAGTCCATTTCAAGCACACATGCCGAGACCACAAGTCTTTCTGCCCACAAACGAAGCTCATCAAGTTGTAACATTGCATCAAAGTCAGAAAACTCCAAAAGCTCTGGATCTCCTCCTGGTATTTCTTGCAAACATTTGTGTGAACCGCAAACCTCAGATGATGAGGACGACACAATGTCCATTTTAAGTTCGCACAAGCGACAACAGGACCTTGTCGTAGTCAATCATAAAGCAGCTAACATCGACAAGAGTTTCTCTAGTGCTCAAGTTCAGAGTTCAGCTTCAACTACGAAGGAGGAAACTAATAGAGAGAATCCAATGACTGACACCACATGCAGCAATTTATACGAGAAGCCTCCCAAAAGAATCAAGTTATTTGAAGAAGACAAGGATGTGAGGAGTGAAGTTCTAGCCGATGCCCCTTCAGATGCATGCAACCATGAAGAATTGATCGATATATTGCAGATACCAGGACTGGAATTGGAAGCCCAAATTGATGATCTTGAGATGGTTGTTCAGAAGCTCAAAGAGAAGTTCATTTTAAGGAAGGTAAGAAGACGGAGTGGCGGTGAAAGCACATCTCATGGGTAGGGACAAAATGTAGTCTTTTATTAGTATAGTCATCAAGCATGTATGACATGAAATTAACATACTTGAACTAAATTTGTAATAAGGCTTGATAATGCATTAAACTTTTTTATTTTTCGCAAAGTGCAACCGCGCGAAGTTTTGCATGATATGATCCCAGAGAGTTTTATTATGGTATTAGGAGCTAGTTACAGCAATGCATATTAGGTTACAAAATATCTGCTGTTGTATCTTCCTTCCTGAAGACATGTTTTACAAAAATTTGCTTCTAACTCTTGTAGTGCCTGTTCAACTCAGCCACCATATTGCGATATTGGTAACTGCATGCTTCTGAGGTTGCAGTGTGTATGTCAGATAATTTGTCCTGCTTGTCTGAAGTCAGTTCTTTAATTTCTACACAATCTTCCTTATGCCCAGCTCCTTAGCTCTTACCAAGCGTTCGAGAATTGCTGCTAGCTCTACGCTTGTGATGTCTAAAGTCAGTTTAGTATTGTTTTAATCTTATATGTTTGTTTTTAATTATATTTCCAAGACTGCCCATTTGTACTTCTTAAAGGCTACTTGGAATGGAATTCACGCGAGGATGATGGTGTTATCAAAGGAGAAGAAAGTTATCAAGGCATACTACTGCTGCTATCAAAGGACTGAGCAAGTAGGAAATGCTACTGCTGCAACCATTTCTTACATTATCGAAAGTTAGAAAGTAGTAAGTTCATTTGGATCAAATTTAGAAATGATTCCTAAGAAGCTAAAAAAGGCACTTTGGCTGAAGTTTCTAACCATAGTTCAAAATTCCAATTTCGAATCTTAAATAAGCGGATTCTGTCAAGATTTCGACACTAAAAATCAAAATAAAAGCCGTGTATTTGTGAATATCCTTGAATTTTGGTATATCCGATTCCTAAAAAATAGGCATAATTTGTTGGATGTCCGAGGATATTATTTATTTAATCAATAATTATATGTCTACAGACTACAGTAATCCATACACCAAATCCAGACTGATGTGGCAAGTTGTGATTTGTTATACTTTTATTCCGGTCCCACTAGGGTTCACCGCATCCAAGGTGGAGGTTTTAGTTTCAGTCAGTCTGGATTACTGTAGTCTGGATTTCAGTCTGTAAGCATAGAAAGACTGTTATTTAATTTTTATTTTTTGCAACTTCTTTCATTTCATAGCTCAGTATGTGTACATACAGAATGTTACAACAAAATACAAATGTTGTAAGAAAAAAACTTACAAGAAAATATTGTTGGGAGGAAATGAAATTGCAAATAGAACATTTACTACACTATTTGTTTATTTTGCAGCCTTCTGGAAAGTTGTTAAGAAGACCTCTGGCTCTGATGGCTGACCGCCATTGAGCTTGTGCTTTCCAGTGAGGCCTGACAAGTCGTATTCTACCGCGGAACATCTGGACAGTTGGAGCCATGATTGTTTCATACTGAGGTCCTAATTTTTCTCTGTGCGAGTGCGTGGATATCCCTCTTAAAATTGAATCCAAATTCCATCATAGGTCTGTCTATATGGCTCTATGCACAGGTTCCATTAATTGGTGTGTATCCAAATTAATTACCTCGAGATATGTACTATTTAGGACGCACTGTCTATGACAACAAAGATACAATCTTCTGACTCTTCTCAGTCTCATAGAAGACCAAAAGGCACTTGTTCAGTTGTTTGGAAAGAATGAAAGAATAAAAAGGTTGAAACTTGGTACCTTTTGAGTTTTTCTCTTTCAAATGTACTTTCAAGCATGCAAGCAACTCTCCTAAGTCTTGATTAGTTTTGTTTAGCACCTTCTATTCTAGCACCTTCTATTTTAGCACCTTCTATTCTATCCTAGGTGGAGGCCTTTTTATCCTAGGTGGAGGCTATTTTATAGATGTTGCATTAGAGATGCTCTTACCATCTTAACTCTATAGTAACAATGTCTCAAGAAAAGGAAAAGTTAGTGATCATAGTAGATATAAGAGAAGAGATATGGTTTCTCATTTAGGTGGAAAACCAACAGTTAGATTAGCTAGATTTCTAAAACCTTCAGGGACTTCAATGGATCAAATCCCACAACCACCTTTGATCAAGACCATGGCTTCCAAATTTAAAAAATGCCCTTTTCAAGTCCATTTTATAGGTTGGAAGTCCCTTCAACCAAAAAATTGGAAACAATATAATGAAGCTATATGGAAGGAATCTGGTATCTATGATTCAATCATGGCTTCAACTTATGAGTTTCGTAAAGATGAAGATTTGATTATAGGGTTAGCAGAGTGTTGGTGTTCTGCTACCAACACTTTTATGTTTAAATGGGGAGAGGCATCAATGACACTTGAAGATATGTTGATTATTGGGGGTTTTTCGATTCTCGGTAAACCCATAACTACTTCTCTAACTACTGAATTACTTGAAATTGAAGAGAAATTGATTCAAGTATTAAGGGACTTGTGTAGAACCAAGGCGCGTAAGGCAAGTCATACAGGGTGGCTGAAACTTTTTATGGGGAACAAAGGTGACTTAGGACATGCAGCATTTCAAACTCCTTATGGCTGTCAAGGTATGTTATAAACTTATAATAAATGTATATAACATCTTAGAGTAATATTGTAGTATTGTACAATACATTTTTCTGTGACTCTGTAGTTAATTCAGGATTACATGTATTGTTTTTTTCGTGTTGGTTTTCGAAGGTTTGTCTTCCCCACTCGGCCTGCAGATACAATGAGCAAGCAAATGTTCCCGATTGCTATTCATTTATCTAAAGCTCAAATGATTGGTGGGAACCGCAAAGCTCAAATGATGAAGACAAAATGACCGTTTCAGATTGGTACAAGCAACAACAGGACCATGTCCTAGTCAAGGATAAAAGAGCTAGCTTGGAAAAGAACAAGTGTTTTCTAGTGCTCCAGTTCAGAGTTCATGTTCAACAGCAATGAAGAAAACTATAACAGAGAATACAATGACCGAAAACAATTATTTATACAACAGCTCTTCGAAAAGAAGCAATATTTTCGACAAAGACATGCCTGTGAGGGGTGACGATTCAATTGATTGTCCTTTAGAGACATACAAACATGAAGAAATGGTTACTGCAGATGTACCAGGACCAGAATTGGAAGCTCGGATTGACAAACTTGAGATGCTGGTCAGAAAACTTAAAAAGAAGTTTGATTCGAGGAAGGGTAAGGCGACGAGTGGTGGAAACACATCTCACAGATAGGTATAATGTGTAGTAACTTGTTAGTGTACTGAATTTTGAAGTCGAACTTTGTAGTGATTGGTTAAATGCATTTCTAGGTTACTGATGCACTATGATCTGAATAGGATTTTAAGCAATTAAGCGCGAGTCTCCAAACATTTACTGAATGCTTTTAGACTTTTCATGTGATGTATCCATTAGAATTTATTCAGAAAGAAGCAATACCCATCAACGCTACTGAAAGAAGCTGTTGATTGAATTTATTGTGTTAAAGCATTTTTTACCACCACGAAAATGAATTTCACAGATAAACAAAACAATCTCATTGCAACAAGACAATTTAAACAAAGTTTCAGCACTTGCATTAGTAGTTACACAAGAGTACTGTACTTACATTTCATACATGCAACAGTAATATCCTCGTAATTCACTTGATTTTGCTTTTCATGTCCCATGACTTGCATGCAAATCTATATTTGCTACTTGGCTCAATATGAACACGAGGCGAAAGAAAAAATTTCATGAGAAATTGTATTACTAGTAGGCAACTGTTATCATTTCGGTTACTTTAAGCGACAGTCTTGACTTTGAACTGGCCATGAGCACCAATAACAGCTTCATCAGGAATGTACTTTCCCCAGAACCAATGACTCTTCCATACTCTGTTCATCTCTTCAATTGGGACGTTTTTTGTTTCAGGCAAGAAGAAGTAGATGAATAAAGTCATGATCAACACAAAACCTCCGAAAAAGAAGAATAAACCAAACTTCATATGGCAAAGCATAGTCAAGAAAATCTGAGCAATAACGAAAGTGAAGAACATGTTGACAGAGACATTGATGGCTTGTCCTGCAGATCGAATTTCTAGAGGGAAGATCTCGCTAGGCACCAACCACCCCAAGGGTCCCCATGACCATGCGAACGCAGCCACATAAAAGCAAATCAAGATCAAAACTAAATTAGCAGATCCCTTAGACATGCCTCCTACACCAGTGGTTCCAAATTGGAGGCCAATGACAACACCAACAAGAATCTGGCAGATAAGCATTTGAGCACCACCTTGAAGGAACAAAAATCGTCGTCCATACTTGTCAACACAAAGGATTGAAACAAAGGTAGCAGCAACATTAACAACACCAGATATAACAGCAGACATGAGGGATGCATCATCACCAAAGCCTATTGTCTTAAAAAGAACGGGAGCGTAGAACATGATCACATTGATACCAGTAAGCTGCTGGAAGAAAGGAATGGCAATTGACATAATCAAGTGTGGTCTGTATTTTGGCTCAAGAATGTTTGTCCATGGATGTTGTATTTGCTTTGATGCTTCACTTGCATCAACAAGGTCTTGGAACTCATCATCGACGTTATCAGTACCACGAACTTTTTGCAACATACTCTTGGCCTTCTCCTGGTGGCCTCTCTCAATGAGGGAGTTGGGGGTGTCTGGCAAGAAAACTGATCCAACAATCATTATGAAAGCAGGGACAGCGGCAAGAGCCAATGATACTCTCCAACCATATCCTTCCTTGATCTTGTTTGTGCCGTAGTTCACAAGTTGCGCAACCAAAATTCCAATGGTAATTGCTAACTGGAATCCCATGTTAAGTGCTCCTCTGAGTTTTGCAGGTGCCATTTCAGAAAGGTACACAGGCACAGATTGATTCGCAAATCCTACACCAACACCAAGTAGTAATCGACCAATGATGAGCATTTCTATGTTGCTGGCAGCGCCATTTAGGACAGCACCAACAAGAAACACAAGACCTCCTACTAACATCGACACTTTTCTACCTAAGGCTCTGGTTGTTGCAGAAGCAAAGAAGGAAGCTACCAACGCCGCAATATATAGGGAAGAGGTGAAGCTGGTTAACAACTGGCTATCAAATTTGCAGTATTGATTTTCATGCGCATTTTTCATTTTTTTTTCTACTGATGGAAAGAACTTGGATAAGAAGGGTTCCATAGAAGTCACCCCACCTGATACTCCAAGATCATAACCAAAGATAAGACCACCAGTTGCTGCAACTAAACATGTCATGATAACGAACACAGTCACTTTCCCTCCATAGTTTTTCACCTCTCCTGTCGAAATGAAAGCTCCTCCTGCCATTTTGCAATCAACTTAAAGTACTTGGATTTCAAGAAAAGAAAGCTGTAATATCTTTCCTTCTTCAATTTGATTAATACCCTTTATGTAGTGTTTTTAATTTGAAAACCCATCTTTTGTAGATAAGTTTAAGCTAACCTTTTTGTTCACAAAATAGTAAATACAGGTTGGAGTCCTACCTGTTTTTCTTTCCTACATCCTCTAATCCATTCATCTTCAATAATCTATGTAACCAAATACAGTTTGTAAACTACTATCTATAAACCCAAAAATAAACAGAACAGATCCAATCCAAGAAAGTATAGCTACCATTTTGAACACGAATCTGGGAATTTGAAGTTTCTAACAAAAGTTTCTAAATAAATCTAATTTTAGTTCTAAAAGATTTAATCTAGAATCAGAACAAAGCAGCTCTCGCTTGGTCTACCAATTGAAAAGAAAGATAACAATCCCTCTAAATTATTTGGGTTTACAGTTTACACCGAAGAAATTTTTACAGCAATATGCAATTACTTGGTGCCAACTATATAGATGCCAAGTCATGATCTGAGGCCACTAAATAGAAATTTGAAAACAGTACGATTGAAAAGAATGCACCAATAATATTCTTGTTTGCAGAGCATAAATATTGTTTTAACAAAAATGATTGTAGGAAAGCCCCTAGCTACCAGCCTACCATGTAGCAAAAGCAGAACTTCAACCATTTGAATGACACACAAGCTTAAGCCATTTATTTTTGTGTAGCTATTTTCCACTGATTAAGAAAATGTATTGAATCATAATTTAGATGAAGGTGTAGAGTGGATGACATCAATGAGCTCCCTCCTCAAAATCTTTCCTGCGGCAGATTTTGGAATGGAGCTGACAAATGCAACTCGCCGAATCTTCTTATACGGTGCAACCTGCAAAAATTACAAGAACACGCAAAACTGACTGACCACTCGAGAACAAATTCAATAAAAATATAATAATAAACTAGAGGTTATACTGAAAATAAGTTAACTGTGTGGTGAAAGCTGTTTTGCAAAGACTAACTCGTGAAAGCTACAGGGCAGAAAAAGGTCTCATACCGTAAGAGATCAAATTTATGGATAAACATTTAAATCAGAAAGAAGGATAAACATTAAAATCATATATCTTGATTCTTGACCACTAGGAAGTAAGCATGCCTGTTTTGCGACGAATTCCATGACTTGAATTCCACTGAGATTGCTTCCAGGTTTTCTCACTACAAATGCCATGGGAATTTGCCCTGCTTCTTCATCAGGACACCTATCATTAGTAATACAGAAAGAAACTAATTCAGTATAGGTGTAATTAATTTGCATGAAATTGTAAAGTAAACTGGAAAAATTCTCTGAGCTTACTTTGGCTTAATTCTCAAGTAATATGACATTTGGGAAAACAAACTTTGTAAATGCACAGTCATAATGAAGTATGAGCCAGGACAAATCAAATAGCACAATCACATTGGTACAAAGTGCATGACCAAAATTAAAAACCCTTTTAAAGACAATGCTTATTACATCAAACCAGGAGTAATAAAGTTCCTAATGGTCCTGTACTTCTGAAAGCATAGATCTTGTGGTGCTCAATGAGACCAGAGTAGAATAATTGAAAACAGGTTTTCCATTCAAAGTGTCCAAATAGGTAGCCAACATCTAAACTTTGCAGGTTGAAATTATTTAGCAATTTTCAGAACTCGGTACCATTCGTGTGCACATCCAAACATTTGTATAGTTTCCATGTGTACTGTTAGGGCAATGTAATGTATTATGGTTATCCAACTACAATGTATTTACACATGCTGGCTTTCTATTCCCACGAGAGATTATCCAACAGCAATTGCAAAAAAGGGATGAAATATTAAGATAAATATGTCAAATACATACGGCACTACAGCAACATCAGCAATTTCTGAGTGGGACTGAAGCAAATGTTCCAACTCGACCGGAGGAACCTGCCATTGGTTCAATTCAAATGGTTGAGATGATTACCATAACATAATCTATGGCATATAGCCATACACTAACTTCAGTCAGTCAAAAGGTACCTGGTATGCCTTGTATTTTATTAATTCCTTTAACCTGTCAACAATGTAGAGGAAGCCATCAGTATCAAAATAGCAAAGATCACCAGTTTTTAACCATCCTTCTGAATCCAATGTAGCAACAGTCGCCTCATCATCTTCAAAATAACCTGCGAATACAGACATTCTACATCAAACGAGAGGCAGAAATGAATCTCCACGCCTGAACATAAATATAACGAAATCCTCATTCTGCAGATCATCAACTACTAAAAACACAGTTTTTTCAATGAGTCGAAGGTTATCTGTGTGCATTAGTGCATAAGTTAGAGTTTGAAGAAATGCCAAAAGATGATTTACAAAAGAAAGATGATTTACAGGCTTGAAGCATGAACTCCAAGGTTATTACTAAGTTTCAGTAAGTCCAAAGAATTTCAAGATAAATCCTTGTCCAACATAGGGAGAAATATGTCCATTGATAGATTACAAGCGAAACATCAAAGTAACACGTTTTTATATATATGTTTTCAGTACTCAGTTATATGTGTCACCTTTCATGACAGTTGGGCCTCTTAGCCATAACTCCCCTCTCTGGCCAGGAGGCTCTGCCTCCCTAGTGATATGATCAACTATCTTGGCTTGTATATTTTCAGAAAGACGCCCAACAGAACCATACCTCTTGGTTTCCTCAGGCCCTAACATCCTCGCAGCTGCACCTGTTGTTTCAGTCATACCATACCCCTATTAAGAATAAAAGCAGGTTGTTGCTATAAGTTAACATCTACCCAGGCATGCAGGGAACTTATGCTCCTACAAAGGATAAACATAATCCTCAACTTACACATGGGAAACAGTTTAACATTTGAAAGAATGTAAGCAAATTTGTTTTTAATTACTTACATTCCTGGTAACCACATTGAAGCAGATTATCTTATTGTAATTACCATAACACACTACTTACTATAATTTAATATAGCCTTTAGTTGGTTTCAAACATCTGAACATGGAAATTAGGTACACTGATAAGTCTCTTGAATTGTACAAGCATATTCTAATAAAGGGCTACAATTCAATGTAGTAAGTTCAGTGACATGCAACAGGTTCTCTTATAATCTACTATGCACACAGATAAACAAATAAACATACCTGCGTTATTTGCACGTTGGGAAATCGAGAAATAAACTTTTCTGACACCTCTTTACCAAGCGGGGCACCACCACATGTCATGAGAAGAAGTGAGCTAAGATCAAACTTGTCCACCACATCTAACTTGGCCATAGCCACTACAAGTGACGGCGACACCGGTGCATAAGTTACTTTATAAGTTTCCACAGCCTTCAACATAGCCACAAAATCAAATCTTTCCATTAACACTATTGTCTCACCCAAAGCCACTGCTCTCAAAATTCTAGTGAATCCAAATACATGAAACAATGGAATTGTAAATAGACCAATTGGATGTGGTGGGTTTTCTTCCCCCGGTTCTGCTCGAACTTGATCGTATCCGGCAGTTAAACTGATGAAATTATGGTGAGTTAACTCAACTCCTTTAACTCGTCCAGTTGTTCCCGATGAGTAAAGAATTGCTGCTGTATCAGTTTGAACAACTTGAGCATTAACTCGGCCTGGTTGCTGAATCGTGAGCATAGATTTGAAATCAAGTGAGTCAACTAAAATCGTTCCGTGACGAAAAGATGGGAGTTTGTTAGATGTAACAGAAGTAGCAAAACCGATAACTGGTTTAGCAAGACTAATTTGGCGGGAAATTTCAGGAATTGTACTAATTGGATTGGCGGGAGAAACAATAACACCAAGTGAAAGAAGAGAGAAGTAAAGAATTGGAATTTGAAGAGAAGCTGGAGTGAGAATGAAAGCAGAGTCACCTCTCTTTAATCCAAATCGATTATGAAGAGAGAAAGACAATGATTCTGTTTGTTTAATGAAATCAGAATATGAAAGTGATGTACCAAATGAAGAATCAATGAAAGCGATTGTGTTTTCAAGTGATAAAGAAGATGATCTAAGAAGAGAAATTGCGTATTCCGATGCAGAGAGAGGTTGGTTTTTTGGTGGAAGAGTTACTTGAGATCGAAGACTATGGTAGATTTTGGTTTTAGAACAGAAACCAGAACTAAGATTTATTTCCGCCATTGAAACTTATTTGTTCTATTTATTTTTTACTCAGAAGAAGAATAGAGAGATGTCTTTGTTTGAACTTTAAGGTGTACAAATGGGAAGAAGATGTTTTTTGAATTTACGGAAATAGCCTTATAGTGTGTATGTATTAGTGTATTAGTGTATTTGTAATTTGTATTACTAAATTTGTGAAACGTTAGTGAGGTCCTTATTTGACTTTTGATCTATAAAAAATATAGAACGTGATACTTTTCTGGTGGGGACCAATTTTAGGTTGGGGTTCCGATTTGTTGGGGTTTAAGAAGGAGAAGAAGATGGGGAGGATAAAAGAGAGGAAAAAAAAATGTACCGATACACACAATTTTTTAACCTACTTTACCTTTTCATCCTCCATTTACAAATTCTTTTGAAATTTCCAGACTATATCCTATTGCCTAATTTTCTAAGAATTCTCAAGGTTTCGGTTATGCTTCAGTAAGTAAACTTTATTGTTTTGATGGAGTTTGTTATATTGAACCTGAAAAAGGTGTTATTACTAGAGTATATGGTACATAGGATTTTGGGTTTTCGACAGTAAAACTCCTCATACAGGGTGGTCTAAACACTTTTCTTCTATGCTTGTTGCAAGAATGACACCTCAGCTATCACTGTAGGTACACGCATTTTTATCTTTCAATCTGATCTGAGGTGGGCAGCACCATTAGAACCATGGTTTGAAGTGTTTAACACTGAGACTGGTAAATCTAGTTATCCATAAAAAGGCGCTTCTTCAGTGCCTAGTAAAAATTTTTAAAAGAGGTCTGTAGATGGTCTTGTCGTCTCGGATTTCGGGCATGTAAACTGAAACCAAAGAGTGACAACAAACTCAACATCCGCACCTCTGTCATCTATGTTCAATCATACATCTTTGATGGCTATATCTTTTACGGGTCTGTTGGATCGTAAGTAATATTATATTTCTATATACACTATACAGTACCATTTCACTTTCATTACAATTTGTGTCAACTTTCAATGACATTCTTTCTTTTTGCAGGTTTTCACTGTCAAAACCACCTTCAGAGTCGTCATCTTCATCTTTGTATGATGCTAGGATAGCACGGGCTTCAAAAATATACTAGTGAACCTTTGTATCAGATTTGCCGATTAGTAGTATTTTTTCATTCAACTGTTGTGCGCAACAACAAAACTGTTGTGATCTCTGTAAATTCTCGACATGCACCTGAATACCGGTATCCATGTGCCTACAATGATGGACGGCAATCACTTAATTGGGTTCATTCAAGGCCATGGCTCCGGAGTGGGAAGGACTCAAAGCTCGTGAAGAGTATTCTCTGACAGGTATATTTCTAGAAGTGTGCATTGGTGCTTTTTTATACTTTTTAGAAGTTCTATTTGGTTTCAAATTCTTCTAAATTTTGAATACAGATTTGTCGATCTTTCTTAATCTTTAGTAACATAGTAGAATGGAAAGCATTCTCTAGTATATATGTGTTTGTTTTGCTTGAATTCGTTTGTGTCCATTTTTTTTCTCTTTTGTTTATATTTGTGTTTGTTTTGCTTGAATTCGTTTGTGTTCATTTTTTTCCCTTTTGTTTATTACATAGTTGTTTGCCAATGGAATTCATTAGTTGGATCTTTAGCTCAAATGGTAGAACACCTGGGAATGCAATATGTTTCTAATGCATCTCAAGAGATAGTGGTTCAAATCCACCAAGATCCTTGATGCACACTTTTATTAGTTAGACTGTATGTTGCATGCTTATTTTGACCTCTTTTATCTAGTGTCTTTTACAATTTTACTGATTGATGGCTGTCTTTTACACAAGCCATCTATATTTGTGTGGCTATTTTCCACTGATTCAGAAAAGCATTGAATCATAATTTAGATAAAGGTGTAGTTTGGATGGAATCAATGAGCTCCTTCCTCGAAATCTTTCCTGCGGCAGATTTTGGAATGGAGCTGACAAATGCAACTCGCCGAATCTTCTTATACGGTGCAACCTGCAAAAAGTACAAGAACACACAAAACCGACTGACCATTCGAAAACAAATTCAATTAAAAAAAAAAAATTTCCAATTGCTATAGAGATTATACTGAAAATAAGTTAACTGTGTGGTGAAAACTGTTTTGAAAAGACTCACTCGTGAACGGTACAAGGCAGAAAAAGGTCTCATAGCGCGAGGCATCAAATTTATGGATAAGCATTTAAATCAGAAAGAGGGATAATATTCAAATCATATACTGTATCTTGGCAACAAGGAAGTAAGCATGCCTGTTTTGCGACGAATTCCATGACTTGAATTCCAGTGAGATTGCTTCCAGGTTTTCTCACTACAAATGCCATGGGAATTTGCCCTGCTTCTTCGTCAGGGTACCTGTCAATAGTAATGCAGAAAGAAACTTATTCAGTATAGGTACAGGAGTGTTTAATTCTCAAGTAATATGACACTTGGGAAAACAAACTTTGTAAATCCAGTCATAATGCAGTATGAGCCAGGACAAATAGAATAGCACAACCACATTGGTACAAAGCACAAGACCAAAAATAAAAACCCTTTCTAAAGACAATACCTATTACATCAAACATGGAATAATAAAGTTCGTAATGTTCCTATACTTCTGAAAGCATAGATCTTTTGGAGCTCAATGAGACAAGAGTAGAATAATTGAAAACAGGGTTTTCCATTAGAAGTGTCCAAATAGGTGGCCAACATCTAAACTTCGCAGGTTGATGACATATCAATTTATTTAGCAATTTTAGGAACTCGATACCATTTTTGTGCTCATCTAAACATTTGTGTTAGTTTCTATGGTACCTACTGTTAGGGCAATGTAGTGATGTATTATGGTTATCCAACTATGATGTATTTACACATGCTGACTTTCTATTCCCACACAAGATTGTCCAACAGCAATTGCAAAAAAGGGATGAGTTATTAAAATAAATATATCAGATACATACGGCACTACAGCAACATCAGCAATTTCTAAGTGGGTCTGAAGCAGATGTTCCAACTCGGCCGGAGGAACCTGCCGTTGGTTCAATTCAAATGGTTGAGATGATTACCATAACATAATCCAAGGCATATACAAAACTTCAGTGACCAAATGGGCCAATGGAGTCAAAGGGTACCTGGTATGCCTTGTATTTTATTAATTCCTTTAACCTATCAACAATGTAGAGGAAGCCGTCATTATCAACATTGCAAAGATCACCAGTTTTTAACCATCCTTCTGAATCCAATGTAGCAACAGTCGCCTCATCATCTCCAACATAACCTGCAAATACAGACATTCTACATCAAACGAGAGGCAGCAATGAATCTTTACGCCTGAACATAAATATAACGAAATCCTCATTCTGCAGATCATCAACTACTAAATAAACAGTTTTTTCTATGAGTCCAAGGTTATTTGTGTGTGCTGCAAAAGTAACCTGGTTTAATATGTGCATAAGAGTTTGGCATTTCTTCAACTTAATAATAAAAAATGAAAAATTGAAAAAAGAAAGATGATTCACAAGCTTGAAATATGAACTCCAAGGTTATTAATAAGTTTCAGTAAGTCCAAAGAATTTCAAGATAAACCCTAACCCTGTCCAACATAGGGAGAAATATGTCCATTGATAGATTACAAGCAGGCTCAAACATCAAAGTAACACATTTTTATATATAT
>JABWDY010039095.1:147-10477 GCA_013358455.1 Thalictrum thalictroides | reverse complement strand
CAGAAGCAGAAGCAGAAACATACACGAAAAGCGGTGGGAGAGAGAGAGACTTAAATAGGAAACCCGACAACGGGAAGTTTGCGTAAACCAAAAGCAGTCAAAGTCGGTCGACACGTCACGTGCTATGCAAAAGCGGATTTGGATCGGAAAGCCAAACATAATCCTGACCTTTCCAATACAAAGAAAAAGCACGGCCCAATATTATGTATGCATCATATGTCTTGGGCTCAGGCCTTTAACAAAGAGGATACGCTGCCCAGTGAAAAATTGCCAACTAATAAAAAAACAGCAACTCTCCTCCTGAAATTTGGCCACAAAGATTTTGATCCTGAACCAAAATTTTGTGGCAGAATCAAAATGGCATGGTGGCAATTTATGTTTCATGGTCATAGCCTGAAATCTATCTGGTATTCTGGTCTCTGGAGAGATGTATGATCATCACAGCAGTATTCTGGTTTGCTGTCATCTGCAACTACAAGCATTTTTAAGCTGCAGACTTGGCTGGATTACCAAGCCATTGTTGCCGTGCTACAATTTTGTCATGTCAGAGGGAAAACCAAGGTAATTTATATCCAAAACATTGTGATGTGACAATAGCAATGAAAAAATACAGATGTCCAATGAAATCAACTAATCGCAGTTGTCCAATGAAATCAATTAATCGCTTGTTCAGGAAATTTAGCAGGCAAGTTTCACATAAACCTGTACAATTCATGGGAAGGGATTACAAATTCTGCCAGAGGTCATGGAATTATTGAAAATAACACTCATCGCATTTCAATCTGAAAACTACAGTACCAAACAAACCATCAGAGTAACATTTTGTATTTTACACCCCCAGCATTTACAACCATAATGTCTCACATAATACAGAACTTTTAATTGCTTACTTTACAACAAACAAAAGAAATGAAAAGTTACTGGCAACCAGATAAAAATACAAAATAATAACTCCCCAACAAAGGGATTCAAAATTTGAATATAACTCAGCTATATTACAGTGCTTGCTTTCACGGTAATTGCTTGTGCCTTGTCCCGTGATCGTTCATGTTCTGACCTTAATCTTTTTGATAGAAGGATAGAACAAGATCGGTATGTACAGAAAAGAGTTGTGTATCCACAAAAAGCTGCTCAAAGCATGGGAAAAGATAAGTAACATTATCAGTTTGTATAGGTTCTCACAATAAACAATGTAATCAACATGGTATTTACTGTTGTATTGTATTTACAAAGGTTAAAGGCCAACTGATCCACTCATATAATATTGACCATTATATCCAATTGTATGTTTAAAAAGCTTACTTTCATAAAAGGCCTATCTCGGTTTGGAAACGAGTCTATGAAACTCTCCTTCAAAAGTAAAGACACCTGATATCGGAAATAAACACATAAAGTAGCATCTAGTCAGAAGTTTGTCAGTTTCAGAAGTCAGTACAAAATCATTCCTTTTATTGCTACAAAGAAGGAAAAAAAACCTTGTAAAATATCAAAGTGTAGGAAGCAACTGCATACCAACCTTATCATCATTAGATTGCACATTAGTAATCGTATGAGAACGTAGATTTGAGCAAAGAGAATCCAGGTAAGATCTTAGCACTGCCAGGAAGCCCTTAGCAGCATCAATCTACAATTTGAGAGAACAAAGGGTAAGCAACCATAATAGACCTTGTCATAAACTTGAGAGCTGTTGGAGAATATATTTCATATGTTGATCATGCAAATCTTTGATTTATCTCCTTGTATGTTAGACATGGTCTCTGTCTTGTTCTAGACAAACCTTTCACAAATTTGTCTTGTAAAACAAAATCAGGAGGCAAAACAGCCCATAGGGTATTATTTACCTCACAAGATCATCTAACATGCCTAATAATATTCTCCACCCAATTGTTTCATCTACATCCAATGTTCAAAGAGACGATCCAATATCACTTAGGCACTTAGCCCCCCTTCAGAATATCTTCCTATAATTCTAATACAATATTGACTCCAAAGAGAACTCAATTTCGCTAGTTTTTTACCTACAGAGCATGACATTCACCAGGTATGAAACATAAATGAACACTCTGGGAATAAGCGTCTTCAATATGATAGTCGGGAATTTTTTAGCATCCAAGGTTGACACATAGACTATGCAAATGACTTTTTCATATGTGGAGTGAAAACACAATGGGCGCAATGTTCCACACTTCTACTCATCGAAAAAAGAAAAGGACCTAATCATCAAAATTACATTTTCATTGAAGGTAGGTACTAAAACTTGTAGAGCCAACTGCAAGAAAAGACAGATGTAACAAGAAAAAAGAAATTTGATGAACATTACTTAAACCATAGCATAATTAACATTTACCTAACCAAGTTAATCAAAGTAGTAGAACAAGCAAAAACATTTGGATGATCAAAAGAATAAGCATTAATTAAATGCAATTACTGAAAGAAGAAAGGAGGGGACATATGCTAGATAACAAGATATCAACCAAATCACTTAAACCAGATGTTGATGCACTTAACAATTATGTCAGCAAATACATTACAGACTAAACAAATCAACAATCATATAGTACTCAACTTATTAGCATTTTCGATAAATAACTTGAATTTTGTTAAGGGCTTAAGGGCCTACCTGAACTTCTGTACACTCAAAGACAGGTCTTCTTTTTCCCAAGTAGCTTTCCCCAACAAGTTTCGCATGATACGGACTTAATGATTTGAATAGCTCTTTGTACTGGGGTAGTTGAGGCATTGAGGGAGAGCGCACCTGGAAATTTGACATGCAGATATTATTAGCAAGCACCACTAAATCACAAGGAATAATTTAAACAGATGAATAAACATTGCCGAGATGAAAAAACATTGACTAAGAAAAACCTAAATCTAAACGGATGAAAAGTATTGCTGATTTTGTAGTTAATCCTAATATCAAAAATGACTTCAAACATGAATGAACCAATCTTTACATCATCTTATGCCGGACAATTGCAGTGTAATTCATACTGGAAGTTCCACGCAGACTACAAAGTACAGACTTATATTCCACTATCATCTATGTTGTCAAGGGCAAGGCGAAGAACAGTTTCCCAGGTTGGTGGCCAGTGGGTTCTCAGAATTCGAACCTTCGCAACACTATGACAACCTAGGCTTTCATTTTTCTTCCAAAACCAATTTCCAAATATGCTGTGATGCTCCATATTACTAATTTTGATGCCATCTTGAGTGGGGAAGGTCAGAACCATGAGACAATTATTTAAAAATGTGCACAAGGAAACTTTTGGTAAGTCGCACTTTTGAGAAATTGCAGCAGTGGGTCATACATCCAATATCACAAAGACATGTGCTCCCACTTTCTTGGGATAATAAATATTCATGTGTTTAGACTTTTAGAAACTGACATACCTGGTTCTTGTTTGCATCAACCTGAGTAACGTTTGATAGCTTCGATTGTACTTCGCCAGTTTTGGTTTTGACACCAACCTACAAAGAGCTCTAAACTTTTAGTCGTACATAACTAGTCATCTCCTCAAGTAACTCACTGAGAAAGAGTGACAGACATTTTAAGCAAATGCAGCTTACACTATATACTCATGTATAGGTACATATTAGACCTAATATTGTTTCAACTTATAATTCACATCCCTGTTCGGTACCATCACTAGTATCTTGCGGTGAGAACCATGCAAGAAATTTCTGGGCTTGGCAACAAAATACTGCTTTTAGGTGACTAATTAAATAAACAAGGAAAAGTTAAAATAATAATAATAACTTACTATATAAGGTACAGGTGCATCCAAAAATTCAAGCATGTCATTTGGCAAAACCTGAAAATTTATCAGAGATGTTAAAGATTTTCGAGATAAATGACACCTGAATCTTCAACAGTACAAATTTTTTTTTTTTTTAAAGCAAATCCTAGCATAGATCATATAGAGGCTGGCAACATACCGGCATTAAAAGGCTCTGCCAATGATAGGGTCGGATTAAAGGAATAACAGATAGAACTGAAGCAGACAAGATTCCCTGTAAGCAAACATAGTCAAGTTACTAAAATATATATATTCACCTTTTATTGTTCTAAAAGGAATTTCCATTTACTATTCTCGTTGACAGCTATATAACTACAATATAAGAAAGAAGAATTTATTCCCTATTTGTTACTGGAAAGAGCTCCTATGATATCCCTAAAAAAAATTACATTATCATTCTTGGAATTGATGCAGTAATGAGTACAATTAGAATTACTTTTTAGCCCATAACAGATAAATTCTTAGTTCATTAATCAACTTCAGTGTCAGAATGCAAATACCAAGTTAGTGCAGACAACCACAATTTGCTTCTCCAGAAGTGCTGCTGCTAACATCGTCAATACCTAAAACAAGTGCAAAGACAAAATATGAACAATTGCATATCATCGTATTTGCATAAACAAATTGTCTTTTGTTAGTATGTTATCTGACATATCTCTGTCCCTTGGAACAATGCTTGTGTGTAATAATGATGCACCTACTTACATGTTCAAGACGCAAGAAGCCACATAAGCAGGCAATTGTCCATATGGATAAAGCACCTGCCTCCTCCTCTGCTAAGATTGCGTTATGTGCCTAATGATACCATAGAGAAATACTATCAGATATCATAAACATGCACACAAATGAACTATATATCTTTTATTTGCATACTTTTGGTAGAATATAGTTTTCATTAGTATAAAAAAAAGTCATTGCCTACAAGACAAAATCGCTGTCTCACTCTATTAGCAAGACACTAATGGAGGGAGAAGCAAGCTTACAACACACATATTGCATATAATATACATAATTAAATATCATCCCCTTTACGCCACGTCGCCACCAATACAACCCCTTATTCCGGCATATTATAATTTTGGTAACCATATTCCCTTCAACTGTAGAAATCTACCTCTACAAATTCCAGGCTGGTACTGCAGGATGTCAAATCAATGGTCAAACCAGCAACATGCAGCACAGTTTCACCAGGTCTGTGAAATTCCAAGGGAGGCAGGTGATCCAGAGGGGAAAATTTAAGAGTTGTTCCTCTTGTAGGACAACATAATCGATAATATTCACAAACTATTTGCATGGATCCGTGATTATTTTCCTGAAAATAAAGTGCAGAGGATTGTCAATAAGGAAACAAGGTTTCAGGAGTACCAAAAACAAAACCATTCGGCATGAAAGCATGTATAAAAGGGAAAACATCAAACCTTAGCCCATTTAAGAATATTGTGGTCAGTGAAATCTTCCCGGCCAGAAGTAGAGGGTTCCCCTGCCTCTCCTTCGTCCACATCACTCCTGAAACTCTGGTTTCCACTTGGTGAATCCTGGAAACTGAACGAGGCAAATGGAAGTTTTTCAATAATTTTTTTTTGTGTTTGGGAAAAGCAATTAAGCAGAATTTTTCATTGAAAAACCATAAACCAGTATAAATAGAACAAAAGGTAATAGAGAACGGAATGATCTACCTAGTGGACGAATCAGAGCTA
Source organism: Thalictrum thalictroides (assembly GCA_013358455.1). Classification (NCBI taxonomy): domain Eukaryota; kingdom Viridiplantae; phylum Streptophyta; class Magnoliopsida; order Ranunculales; family Ranunculaceae; genus Thalictrum; species Thalictrum thalictroides. The sequence continues at coordinate 4,983 of JABWDY010039095.1, read as the reverse complement.
TCGTTGTGAAAAACTAACAGAGGCATAATAGCCTGTGGCAAGTTTTTCTCTGCTGCTTGCTTTTTAGTTGTAAACTCGTCAGTGGAACCATCATGAACACCAGATATATGAATTGTAGCTCCAGATTCTTCCTTTGTTGTATGCACTTTTACCTCTAATTTTTTTAAAGCAACAACATTACTACCATCTTGTTCCCTCGGAAAACAAAACTGCTCGTCTATCATTTGGTGCTCATGATGACTCCCGTCATCATATCTCTCAGAGCTAGAACCTTCACCACTTATCCCAGAAGCTTCTATTTGCTCATCTAGCATTTCTTCTGCATAATCATGTGTTGATGAATTACAATCTGCTTTCTCTCTTAGATCTTCTTCCTCTATATATTCTTCTGGTAATGTCAACTCCAACATATCGATACCTTGAGTTAAACGTTCTAACCTTTCTTCAGTGAATATACTGTAGGAAATTGAAAACAGTCATGATGTGTGCCAACAAGAAAATTATTAAAATGTCCCCACTCCCACTACCCAACTCAAATTTTTGGAGATCATGTAGGGCAGGGGAATAAGGTACCAGAGGATGATTCCAGCTGAAAAAAAACTTCCCTTCAATTTATATTTTGTATGATGTATGCATATTTTGGCTGACATAAATGCAGAGAGGTTTTTGTGATGCTATTGAAGATTAGCTAAATACCATAGAAACAATCAGCATACCTTTTTAGTACACCAAAATGCAATTCAAAGAATGGAAGCCTTGTGAGAATGCAATAACATCGCCGGGTTGTTAAAATATGACGGGTCAGAGTTGAATGGAAACGTTCTCTCTCGGCAATCACGGAAATCAGTCCTGATGGTTTCTGAACAGTTTCCTCAACCAGCATACAGCAACCATATAACGTTGAGTCATCAGCAACCTATTTAACATATGTAAAGAAAGAGACGACAGAGTCAGAAAACATTAAATTGTGCTGAAACATTCAAAATATACAAAGTCATCAGATAAGCATGTCGGCATCTTCAAAATGCAAATAGTAATTTCATGGACGGCTGTGAACATGGCAATTTTCATTTATAGCCTACTGAAGAAATATACTGGAGCGCATATCTGCACATATGTAAGCCCTTATCTCAAGATTACCTGTAATCGGAATACAAAGGATTGGTCACTTTTTTTAAGGTGCTCCTGCGTAATAGACAAAAATGTTGACAGCTTTAGTAACTGCTACAAGTAGCTACCAAAGTTAGATAATCAAAGAAGTTTTATTTATCTTTTTCAGTTATACAGTAATATATATGATGCCTTGTATAGTTATACTTATACACACAAGACAGAGAGAAAGGACACAGCAAATTACCTGTCCAAGGAGTATTTCATTCAACTCACTCATTGAAGGAGTTCGTTCAACGGCATGAACCTGAGAGTAATATTAACAATTTCTAAGAATCACTACCTATAAAATGCTTCTTTGCACCATTAAAAAATTCTAATACTTCAGCAAAATGTATTGACCAACTAAGAAAGATAAGATGACATCGATAACATCTACAGAGATCCAAGTCAGACACAATGCCATTTAAGTGATCATGCCGTGTTCATGTCGGCTCTAGGCTATAAAATCTGTGTCTTGTAACATGGACAGTAACAATAACATACATAATTGTATTTGAAGTCTTATCCCTAACTTAAAGAGGATGTTTCAGGGGACCATGGTTCTACAAAATGCTTCGCAATGCCATTTAAGTGATCGTGCCGTGTTCATGTCGGCTCTAGGCTATAAAATTTGTGTCTGTAACATGGACAGTAACATACATAATTGTATTTGACGTCTTATCCCCAACTTTAATAGGATGTTTCAGGGGACCATGGTTCTACAAAATGTGTCGCAAGGACTTTTAAGATTGTTGTTATTTTTAGTCAGTAAATGATGTTAGATAGTAGGTGAAGTTTGCAAAGCCAACTTGATGAAATTGTTAGATCATGTAGTGCAAGAAGTAAAGGAGAATGGTCAAGATGTATATCCACAGGACAATTGAACAGATTCCGTGGGTTATTTAAGAATCAACAGGTAAAACATGTGGGAGCCATCTTCCCATTTCTGTTGATCATCGTGACCAAGGCAATTCACATACCACCAGAAAATATATTGTGGAAGGACATAAACATGGCTATGTTTATGTGATATAAAATTTTAACAGAATATACATTTACAGGGGGCATGAAACTCAAAATGTTAACGGTTTTCACTTATTAACTTATTAATGAACATGGATACTATGCGCAATAACCAGCAGGGAACAAGAATGAAATCATTTTCTCTATGAATAAGAATGACATCATATGATGTGCCTGACTTTCAGAAACGGCAAAGAGCACTTGAAAAGCTCTAAAAGTTAAACGAGAGCAAGGCTCGTGCTTAAAACAAACCTCAAGGCCTCCTGGGAAGCAGAAGGAAAGGAGATCTTTACTTTTGAGTGGTAGCTGTTTTCCTGGAGGGTATGCAAATAAAACCTGAAAGTGGAAAAAAGGATAAATAAAATAATAACGGAAATAGATAGGCTACAAAGAGCGATGTGTGAACTAATTATCTGTCATAGTAGTTCAGAGTTCATATAACTGAGTCTAAACCCATTACTGCTGTGGAGCACGGTAACTTAAATAAGTCCGACGAAAATGAATGATAAACTAAAAGAAATATGATGCAGCACCTGTGGTTCAATGTTAGGTTCAACACGTGCTTGGTTCTGACCACCCAAGGCACTACGCCATTTCCCTGAACCTTCAGACCTCCTCCCAAAAATCTGCTGTTGGAGAGTCTGAATATCAGTATTAGGATGAAGTCCAAGAACGACCATGCTCTCAAATAGTCTTGAAGGCTCTTTTACAGACCTGTGATCCTGCAGAACATATATAGCAAGAATCAAAGTCATAGATAAGCAAGAAAAAGACAATAGGTAAATATTGCAAATAAATCTAGAACTAATCTAATGGGGCCCTTTCTATTTTATTTTGGCAAAACTTATTTTTACACGCCAGTATACTCTAGTAAATCAAGGACATACTCCCAACCCAGCCACAGGAACGATTCTAAAAGCTGACTCTGGCACAATTTAAAGTAGCAACTGTTCACTCGAATTCCATATTAATAGAGATAATGAATAGGTGAATTTTTTAGTAAATAGCCACTTGATCAGAAGAGAAGGGAATAGAGTATACCATGGCGTGCAACTGAAATCTAGCCCATTGACGTTTAAGACTAGTTAAGACTTCCGGATTATACGCTGCTCTTTTCACTTCAGTAGGAGGTGGGGAACCTTGTAATACTCTTGTAAACTGACGTTGTAGTTTCTGAAGTTGGCTGCTGTCATCTTTTATGGAAAACACTGCAGAAGGGCGTGGAGAACGAGCAGTAGTGGCAGCAGTAGCTGCAGCTGCAACAGCTTTCGCAACATCCTCCGTTGTCTGCAAAAAAAAAGCAGCACCCCATCCAGGACTACCAGAATCTTCGCTCTTAGTCATCTCTATCAATAACAGCACCAAAATGTCAAGAGATGCCAAGTAATAAGTTTCTAAGGTGCAATCTAATACATGAATGTTGCAAATATAGTTGCAATTGTTCCATTAATTATAACTAGTCACTTACATACAAAAATATGTTTTCTGTCAGGCAGAATTTATGCAATTCTGCTTGCATTCTGCACTCGAAAATACGCAGTTTTCCTCGTAGTTAGTTTCATTTAAAAGGCCATCAACAATAAATTTACATTTCTTTCGACAAGAATGGCCAACAAACTCTCACCTCTAAGAAAGAGATTCCAAAGAACATAATCCACTTCTGATATAGCAGCAAGTTTACGGAAAAATAGAAACTTCACCCAATACTAAAAATGTAATTAAAAGTAATATTCAAACCTTTAAATTAACAAACTCAACAAAAAACCAAAAAAAAACTCTCAACTTCTATCACATAACATAACAAAGATAAGAAAAACATTTGATAAACTTAGAAGTATGAATTCCTAGTTAAAAATCCAAACTTGATTTCTTCACCATAAACATAAACATGAAAAGTAATCGCCAATCACAAACTCAACACTAAAACTCGAGTTTTTCCTCACATAAACAAATCAAACACACGAAATTCCTATTAAATGTTCAAATTTGATTCGTGCAACGTCAATATGAACAAAAAATTTCAACTTTAATAACACGAAATGATCAAAATTATATATCCAATTAACACATTTCTTATCAAAAACTTAAAAAATTCTCACCTTTAAGAGATTTAAACAAAGTTTGCGGTTATGCAACTATTCTTGCTTAAAAAGAGAAACGTTCAATTCAATGGAAATGAAATGAAACTCTTTTTTTTCGATTTATTCCATTTTTTAATTTAAAAAAAGGTAGGAAATTTTTGTTCCTCGTCTACGTCGTAAATGAATGTAGCATGAGGTCGGCCGTTGATTTGTTAATATGCAACCTCCGTTTACAAAAGAGTTGCATTGGTGCAACAGTCTAGAAATTTCGATAAATATCAGAGTTTTCAGTTTTGCATAAAAATCGACTATATTTCTTTTAAATTCCGAGAAGTAGCAGATAATATCTCATCAACTTGTATTGTCAAAGCACATGAGTCAGTTGATGTAGATTTACCAGATGATCTAATTTTTTTGGGTTAGGTGTATGAATATATCAAATGTTTATGAGTCAAAGTTATGACTTATGAATCTGTATTCTGTATGGTCAAAATGTTGAAAAATTAATTTATTTTGACTTTTTAAATGGGATCTGCGTAGTGCACTGCATACATGCAATTTGGATAACACTTGTCTACAG
>JABWDY010039063.1:500-12924 GCA_013358455.1 Thalictrum thalictroides | reverse complement strand
CATTTCTTCATGTTCTCTCACTCTATTACATATATTTCTCTCTCATGTTCTCAGGTAATCCTTATAGCAAATCTGTATATTCTCCCTGTACTCTGGGAATGATGATCTGGTCTTAAATTATTAGACCAAAATAAATTTAATGATGATTATCAGGCAAATCTTGGAAAAGAGGTTTGTGTTAATTTGATTATGGTAATTTTTTATGTAGATGCAAGAGGAACTCTGACTTGAGCTACTTGGGTGAGAAAACCAGCGGTGAGACCATGGTTTTTGGCCTGTCACCAGAGAAGGCATACTTTGAGGGATCTGAGATGGGTGTGGGAGCTGAGAATGATGCCTGCAAATGCGGACCAAACTGCACCTGCAACCCTTGCACCTGCAAGTGAAGAGAGAGCTAGAGATCACCCATCTCTCTAGCTATTACAAGACTAGAAGAATGTCAATCAAGTATGAACTATTAATAAGTATGTACATCAGTCTACCTGATGAATGGTATGTATAATATCATATGTAAATAAAGGTTTTGTGTCTAGTTAAAAAGGTCTAGTAGTTGGTCCTGTGAGCCTTATGAAGCTTTGGATGTCACATAATAAAATCTAGTCTTGGTGTCTTAATGCTGGTCTTCTGAAATCCAACTTTATCTAAAATTGAACTTAGAATCAATGTTGGTGCTTTTGATCCCAAAGGTAGTAGTGTCTTAACTCAACCTCAAAAAAGTGTTGATCCACACTTTCCAGGCAATCCAATAACGAACAGTTGCAATTCAATAACAAACTAACAAATGGTACTTCATATTACGTTTACAGGCAATCCTTGGTCTGAACTTTATACCATAAGATATAAGAAATTCTTTTGCATTACATTGACAGTTTGACAGTAGTATCCTACAACAGAAGCTCACACCATGATAACATTTGTGTAGATAGTAGATAGACATGATTTAGAACAATTACATTACTTCTGATAGATATATAAAAAAAGACAAGACACAATAGGTAAAAGTCACCCACCGAATCAAGAATCAAGCTTTCTCGATGGCATCATTAAGGCAGGTGATGCGAGGGTTGACTGGAGAGTGGAGAGTGGAGAGCATAGAAGCAGTTGCATTACTTGCATACACACTGAATGGAACTCGTGTCACTGTTTAGCCGAAGTTTCCCTAGCTGCTCTCCAAAACAAGTCATCGACCTATAGAGTTTTTATGCAGTTAAATAAGTACATTTTTTATTTTTAGTTACTGAAACCTGCAATAAAAACTCAGAACCACGACTCTACCTGCTTTGATGAAAGACCTATCATCTCCACATCATGCAGCTGCAACAACCATTTTGTGTTCAATATTGCAAGAAAAATACAACTTTTCACTGTAACAAAGTTAAAAAACAAAAATAACTAACCGTTTTCAGCTGTGATGTTTCCCTGAGTTGAAGTATGTTCTCTGCTCTCTTCTGCCCAATACCCTGGATGCAACAAAGGATGTGTTACTAACAGTTCTTTGGAAAAACAAATTTATTATTATGTGCTATAATGGATTAAAACTCACATTTAACTTCAATAGCTCTTCTCTGCAATAAGGGAAAAAAAAAAAACAATATAAGCTACATGAGTGAAAACTTAAAAGCTGACAACGGAGCTACTAAAAAGGAGGAAACCATGTAAATTCAAATTTGCCATCCACCCTAAAGATCAAATTCGATCTTGTCTCCTGTTCTTTTGCCATTTACCAAGCTTTTCACCTTGGTCAAAGCTTTTAGGTAACGGAAAAAAAGGTAACAGAGCAAGGGTGGCGATATAATCTGAGTTTCGGGAGTGGAGCTCTATTACAAACACTCGTATTAAACTTAAAACTTACTTGCTAGCCGAATTCAAAAACGCAAGATATTCTTGTACAAGAGAATTCTGTAGATCCACGACAACAAATTAGACAAAATTTTAAGGGCGAGAAAATGAAAACTTAAGTTATAAAAGAGTTAAGTATGCTGGAGGTTTATGCAAACCTTCAAATGGGAACTTCGGGCGCTATATTTGTCAAATGGGGTGATTGGTTCCATTGGGGATCCGGCTGCATGGAGTCCATCACTGTTACGGTTCAAAATGTACGGTGTCTTGGGGGTCTTTGGATCAGCCACACAAGTAAGGTTTTTTGATGTGACATCCTCATTAGATTTTGTGCTTGAATTGTTGTTGATGGGGGAAAGAACTTTGCGTGATGCACTCTGCAATGCTCTACTCTTTTCACTATATGTTGGTGACGAGGTGCATGCTGAGTTATCTTTATTCAACAATTTAGCTGCACAAAAGAATAAAGATAAAGTTTATGCTTTTTAATTATAAAACAAACATCACTAACTTTACTATTGAAATGCACTAACCACAACATCATACATTTTTATAACAATGGAATATACCAGATAAAGAGGCATTTGGTGCATCTTCTTGCTTAACATTCAAGCAGTCTTTACTCTCTTCCACATTGTGAAGATGCATAGCCTGGAGATACGGAAATAACCAAATCTTATTAAAGAACACCCAGATCACTATTATTTTAGAAGATGAGTATCCTTCAGTACACTGCTTATGGACAGATGGTAGGACTACAACTTGTGCTGCCTATAAAAGTGATTTGACGGGCCATATAACTTGGATCTTTCTCTAAGCTGCATATAAGTATGGGCTATATTCATTATCTTCAGTAAATTTTTGGAGACTAATATGATATGATGTGGCTAGAAAATGTGAATCAAATCCAGTATATGACATTCTTAGCTACAAAAAAGATATTTCTAAATAATTTCGGATAGAATACTGTGAAAGATATTATATTATCTGAACAAGTAAAAGGTCGTCCTAGGACTAGCTTTAGCATAAGATGAACATAATCATAAATTATATTCTGACTTAGTCTAGATTGAACTAATAAGTAGTGGACAACATCCTAAATATCTAGCGGTTTAGATTATATATTGATCCAGTAATATGATATGATGTGGCTAGAAAATGTGAATCAAATCCAGTATATGACATTCTTAGCTACAAAAAAGATATTTCTAAATAATTTCGGATAGAATACTGTGAAAGATATTATATTATCTGAACAAGTAAAAGGTCGTCCTAGGACTAGCTTTAGCTTAAGATGAACATAATCATAAATTATATTCTGACTTAGTCTAGATTGAACTAATAAGTAGTGGACAACATCCTAAATATCTAGCGGTTTAGATTATATATTGATCCAGTAATATGATATGATGTGGCTAGAAAATGTGAATCAAATCCAGTATATGACATTCTTAGCTACAAAAAAGATATTTCTAAATAATTTCGGATAGAATACTGTGAAAGATATTATATTATCTGAACAAGTAAAAGGTCGTCCTAGGACTAGCATTAGCTTAAGATGAACATAATCATAAATTATATTCTGACTTAGTCTAGATTGAACTAATAAGTAGTGGACAACATCCTAAATATCTAGCGGTTTAGATTATATATTGAAAGTGGACAACATCCTAAATATCCTAAATAAGTAGTGGTTTAGATTATATATTGATCCCATATAAAACATATGAAAAGATGCAACCTCAGACTCATCTTCACCTCATAGGCTCATACAAAAACCAGAACTCTTTTATCAAATTCTAGTCCTTACCTCCAAGGAAGACTCAACTGGAGCTTCATGATTGAACAGAATTCTGTAAACAAAAGGTAACACTCAGCAATAGGTATGAAGGAGTTAATAATTTGTCACGAAATCCCATGTTAGTTACTTTACCTGCTGCTCGCAGTAGCTAAACCTTGATAAATGGTACTCACCACTTTTGCATGGGACTGACATGAACCTTGTTTCCTTTTAGCTGTGGTTGAAAGAGGAGTTTTGCTAAAACTTGGAGTACCAATTCTGTAAACAAAAAAGCAAACGAAATTCAGGAATAGGTATTAAGGAGGTAATAGCCAGTCAAGAGAACTCATTCAAATAGTTTAACCTCCTGTTCGCATTAGTTAAAACTCGATTACTGGTACTTTTTACTTTCGTGTAAGAGTGAGATGAAGTCTCTTTCCTTTTTGTTGCGGTTGATAGGGGAGTTTTGCTAAAACTTGGAGAAGAAATTCCTCCTTCTCTAAGTGTAGATCTCATTTTTCCTATAGGATCAAGCCAAGTGCAACGCTTTGCCTCCATGCTGAGCTTCATTTTTGGAGTGTCTTCTTTTTGTGCTGAAGAAACATAATTTGTAATATGACGCGAGCGAGCAGCCAAACTGACAGTGTTGACAGACTCTTGGTACTCCCCTGGACTCTGTATGTAGGAAGAAAATGAACAAGATCACTTAATGTTTAGCTAAGATATAGGCATAATGCGAAGGAAAAAGAAAGAAGTTCTAACCAGACAAGCAACCATCAGAGAGCGACTAGTTCCTCCAAGGGAATCCTGCAATATCCGAGTCAATTTGCTTTCTCGATATGGCACTCGAGATTTACCATTATTAAGGGCATATACCACATTTGACAAGGCAAAGAGCGATTTGTTGATCTTGGCACTTTCCTGAAGTCGAATTCCTTCATTTCCAGTTTTCCTATTATCTTCACTAGCTGATTTAAAAAAAGGGTTCTTAACACAATGAAATGCTGCGACATCTATAAGATTCAGTTTCCCTGTGACAACAGACCCAGAACCATTGCTGCAAGGACTAGAAACAACTATCACTAGAACCCCATGGCTTCTACTTGAAACTTCGTTGTGACGTGTATGAGCAACTTTACGCCTATGTATGCCACCCTGAAAAACCTGGTGGAATGCCGACATTGAGCTCACTTGAACCCTCGAGAGTCCTTTAAGGTGAAGTCCATCCTTATCTTCCAACAAAGAAATTTCCTGTCCCTTGGGTTCCAAAAGGTCGTAACACCTATCCATGTACACTTCATAGTATGAAAGCTCAGCAATACTTGCAGATTTCTCACACATCTCCAAAACCATCGACATGGACATCGGTATAAGACCTGGTAGCTCATCAGTCCCCTACATCAGCAACAAACATCTTCTTAAGAAATTTAACCAAAACCCCAACAAAAGCACAAACCAATTCTCAAAATAACTAAAAAAACCGTAATTTGATCATAACCCTTTCAACGTACCTGCATTGTATAGGTCTTTCCGCTGCTTGTCGCACCATAAGCAGAAACAGTAGCATTGAATCCATTAAAAACCCATGAAATCAAAGGGTTTACTTCTTTTTGGAAGATCTCACTTACAGAACTTTCTTGCCCAAAGAATGAATCCACCTCATAACACTCATTCCGACTTCAATCAAAGAGAAAATTACACAGATCAATGAAAAAACTAAAACCCTCATTCAATTTCTTTAACTAATTCTGAAACAAACAAAAGATAAAATAATCTAATCTCTTACCTGGTAATTTGATCTTGAAGACGAATCAAGATCTCTTGGCGACAACTAGATTCTGAGTTAAGAACAGATACACAAGTGATTGGGGTTTCTGAATTCTCCAAGATTTCAGAAGAAAGAAAAGGACGAATCCTAACCACAACCCTTACTTTGGAAACATGATTTTCTGATTGTGAGGTTTTTGAAGAGGGTTTGGGTGTTTTTGGTATTGATTGAATCTCCATTAAGACAAAATTTCATGAAACGAAGGAGCGAATTGGGGAATTTTAGAACAGGGGGAAAGAAAGAAATGAAGAGAGTTAAGAAAGATAGCCGTTGGTGGTCCTTTTCAGGGTTTTTGAATTGAGAAAATATGTGATACGCTTGGTGTGTTCAGTACGCTTTCATTCTTACTAAGGTAAGTTTCAATTTGATCACTTTTTATACACTACACTTGCTGTTACTGAGTTACTTGGGGGAGGGGGGGGAACAAATCATTCACACACCATTCAGTTACCTTGAGATATGTGTTCGCGTGCCTCTGGATGATATATTGACAGTCCATGAATGCATTGTGAGCCTAGTAGCATCACACAAGAAATAAGAATGTGAATGTATTTGAGAGGGAAAGCTTCCTTGTAGTGTAACAGTTTATGCGAGGATGATCTTGACGTTACGCAGATCAACATATTGGCATATTGCAATATGTTTTAGCTAGACAGCCTTGATCTGGGTATCCATTATCGAGTGTTTATAGCTAAAGCATCCGTCAGAGGAGTGTTTTCTGACGAGCAAGATTCAAGTCTTGTGGTCTCTAAACCACATAATGGAGAAGTCTAGAACTGATGTGCACACTAAATGACATGTCCGCGCATGCTGATTTATGTGCAAAAGTTGGTAACAGAGATTTCCCTTGATATTTAAATTCTTAAATTTACATTCTTAAGAACTGATCAGTAGAAGGTAAACCATAGCAATGAGTTCATGAGAAAAGCTAGTGTTTTATCATTTCAATACAACATCAAATTGATATCTTCATTGTTGATAGCTTCCATCGATTGCTAGCGAAAACTGCCACACTGGTAGGACTAATCAAACCTTTGCAGGATACTAAAGATACCTCGATCCCTTCAGTTTCACTATCTATAACAATTCATAAATTCTGAACTATTACATTTCATGTGAAATGGTTGACAAGGGTGAATGCAATGGAGATCCCTCTTTCAACCTTAACTGAGAAAGGAAGACTGTTACAATGGATGTAAATAATCTACAATCAAGCCTTCCCAAATATCGTCATAGCATCATCAACCAGTTGTTGGAGAACTGTTGTATCTAACAAGTTATGCCCATCCATTACTCAAAGATACCCCTAGCTGCTTTCCTGAACATGTCATTAACCTACACAAGTAGTCAAACAGTTATTGAAGAGCTGATGAAATAAAAAGGAACACCGAAAAGCAATGCGCAATTGGAGCTTGAAAACATGTATTGTCTCTACCTGTTTAGAAGACAACCCTATCTTCTCCAAATCATACAGCTGCAAAAACCACAATCATTTAGACTAGTACACATTATATGAATCTGCTATTAAATCTTAAAGTGATGGAGCTTTTACTAACCGATTTTAGTGGTGTTGTTTCCCTGAGTTGGACAATGTGATCTGCTCTTTTATTTCCTATACCCTGGATGTAAGAAAGAAAATTTCAAAACATATATAAACACAAATTTCATTGAGTCAATATTAATTTAAATAGTTCAAAATTTTCACCTTTATATTCAATAGCTCTTCTCTGCAATGGCAAAAAATTGCATAGTTAGTATTATTACAAAGCTACTAATCAAAGATTTAGAGAAGTAAGCAAAAGGAAAATGTTGCTTCTAACTACCGTTAACTTTATCAATGCCAATTCATATTATAGTGAGGGTGACATTCAAACTTACTTGCTAGCTGAATTCAAGAAGTCAAGATATTCTTGTACTAGAGAGCTCTGTAGATCCACGAAACAAAAATTAAATACTAAACTGTCATGGCAAAAGACGAAGTGAACTTTAAAAAGTCTTGAGGTTTCACCAAACCTTCAAGTTGGAACTACGTATGTTGTATCTGTCAAGTGGAGTGTTTGTTCCCTGGCTTCCATCGGCATGACATGTTAAGACATTTGCTTCTTTCGGAGTCTTCGGGTCAAAGAACACCATGCAAATAGGATTTTTTGATGTGATGTCTTCAAAGGGTTTTATGTTTGAATTGTTGTTGATGGGTGAGAGAACTTTTCTTAAAGAATTCTGCAGTGCTCTAATAGTCTCATTAATTGCCGCTGAGCCCCCAGATTTGTTAGAAGGGGAACATGCTGACTTTTCTGGCTTCAAAAGATCACCTGCACAACAAAAACACTTCAAACTGCAGCTCCACTGGTTTATTATTTAAAAGTCCAACAAATAAAAACATGTTCCAGAAGATAAATATATACCAGGCAAAGAGTCTTTCATTTCTGGCATGTTGGCTGTGCCAGTGGTAGCCATGTCTTCTTCACAGGGTGGAGAAACTCTGTCTCTAGAGTCCTCATGATTAGTTGTTCCCGTATAATCTTCTCGTGTATCATGTTGATGGTCTTTGTATTCTTTTACATTGTAAATGGGCACAACCTGTAGATAGATAAGAAAATATTGTTGAAGAAACATGTGTTTTAAGTAATCTGGTTCAGGCATAATGCTTACAGAATATTAGCAAATCACCCACCAACAACAACAGATGTACTCAACTTAAAGCAATGCAACAGTTAATATCATCTTTATACGGTTGAGTAACTCTATCTCCACAACTCTCATCACTAAAAAGGTTCACATTTTTGTGTTACGCAAAAGAAGTCATTTCCTATAAAATCTAACCGAAACTAAAGTGCATAATGCCTCTTATATAATTCTAAGCAACAATGGAACATATATTTAGATGGATCCTTCGACCAATATATCCCTCTATGAAGGCTTGATTAAAATACTTCAATTTAAGGCCAGCGCTCTTTTGTACATGCACCACAAAAAACATATTCAAGAATGAAAGATCATTAAGTTATCATCTCTGCTTCCTGCAAGCTAGCTAAGTTTGTTTTACCTGGTCTGAAAGAGGTTCAGCACAAGTTTTGGAGGAATCTGAATGAAAACTCTCACACCCAGGCATCTGAAGAGACGACAAGAACAAAAAAAGTTTAGATTCAACATTGTATGACACAAAATTTTACACAATCATCATCAATGTAAGTTATATATACAGTAACTTCATTTACACTAAGGAGAATAGTCAAGATACTTTGGAGAATAGTCCTACAAGTGCTACCTCGGAATCTGGGTAAACCGAGTTGAACGGATTATTTGAGGGTTACTTACAAATGTTTCAGAATCAATAACATGGTGAGGTGAACCTTGTCATGATCTAGCCTGGGGTTTTCTTCCCCTGAAGCGAACCATGAAGAGAAGGGGTTCTATTCCTATGCGAGGTTCTACGTCTACATTGAACATTTTAACAAGTTTTTGGTTACGTTGAGTTGTTAGGTACCCAAGCACACGATACTAGTTCATAAACTTGTAAGCAGAGTTTGTAGATACATTAGATCAGGACAATCTTTAGACAAAATTATATATACATTCATGCACTTCAGTATTTAAGCCTTCATAAAAACATTGCATGGAAAAAAGCTCTAGGCGGCAGAGTATGATAAGAAACAAACTTGAGAGTCTTTGTCTAATCTAGGCCTGATAGATCAGACAATCAGTCATACAATATAAATTCTTCTTTCTACTGACCATATCAATGCCGTATATCATGCATAAACCATAAACAAATCATTTACCAAAATTCAAATTGAGCAATTTCTAAAGCATTCAAACTTCAATCACTATGCAAAACAAAAGCGAAAAATTCCCCCTAATTCGGTTTTATCACCTCTTACAACTGTTCACCATGCTCTTTTTTGTCAACTACTAAAACATACCTCCATGAAAGATTCGACTTGAGCTCCAGAGTTAAATAAATTTCTGTAATAAAAAATAAAAACTATCAATAATGAGTTGGAATCAAGGAGTTGGCAGCAACAGACAAAGTAATGAAGTTTACCTTCTTGCAGCTAAATCTTGATCAAAAGTGCTATCCTTCATTTTTGCAGAGGCATGACATGAACTTTGTTTCTTTATAGACCTAGTAGTACATAACGGAGTTTTGCTCGGAAGTGGAGAACCAACTCCTCCTATTCTTTGTGTGGTTTTTGACTTTCCCTTGGATTCAAGCCAAGCTTGAAGCTTTGCCTCCATATCAATCTTCACAGTTGGTGTTTCTTCTTTTTGAGCAGAAGAAATATAATTTGTTATCTGGCGTGACCGTGAAGCCAAACTGACTGTGTTAACAGATTCTTGGTATACACCTGGATTCTATAACAAAGTAATGACATAAAAAATTCAAAAACTATAAAAGAAAACTAAGTAAACAATGAACTGAAAAAAGGAAAGGTGTAGTGAAACAATTTATAAATAATCACTAACCAGACAAGCAACCATTAAAGAGTGACTGTTTCCTCCAAGAGAATCTTGCAATATTCGTGTCAATTTGCTCTCCCGATAAGGCACTCGAGATTTATTGTTATTTAGAGCACAAATGACATTTGACAATGCAAAGAGGGATTGATTGATCTTAGCACTCTCTTGAAGACGGATCCCTTCATTGCCAGTTCTCCTATTATCTTCGTTACCTGGTTAAATTGCAATACTTTATTAAATACAGAAAAGCAGGCCTAATTTGTAAATAGAAGATTACATAAGCTAAAGCTGAGGTTCCAAGCTGAAAGATAACCTGCTAAGTCAATGAGGTTCAGCTTTCCTGTGATAAAATTCCCAGAACCATTACTAGATGGAGTAGACACAACAATCACTAGAACGCCATGGCTGCGACTTGAAACATCATTAAGTCCTGTGTGAGCAACTTTACGCCTTTGAATGCCAGAAGATAAAACCTGCTGGAATTCAGGCATTGAGCTCACTGGAACCTGGGAAAGTCCTTTAAGGTGAACTTGCCCATCTTTGTCATCCAACACTGCAATTTCTTGTGCTTTTGGTTCCAATAGATCATAACACCTATCCATATAGACCTCATAGTATGAAATCTCAGCAATACTTCCAGAGATCTCACATAGTTCCAAAACCATGGACATTGACAATGGCATAAGACCCGGAAGCTCATCAGTTCCCTACATCATTAACAATCAACATAGAATTTCTCTACAAAATAAAAAAAAAATTCAATAAATCAATAACCCCAGCTACGTACCTGCATCGTATGAGTTTTTCCACTACCCGTTGCGCCATAAGCAAAAATAGTCCCATTGCAGCCACAAAACATCCATGAAATCAAAGGGCTAACCTCTTTTTGAAAGATCTGCTTTACAGAGTTTTCTTCCCCATAATATGAATCCAATTTATAGCATTCTTTCCGACTAAAAACACACAAAAATACTTATAAAAATCTATACAATTAAATTACTTACATCCCTCAGATTGAAGACTCACCTGGTAAATTGATCTTTCAGATGGACCGCGACTTCATCCGCAGAACCATTTTCTAAGTTCAAAAGAGATACACAAGAGCTTGGATTTCCTGAAGTTTCTGAAATTTCAGTAGGAAGAAAAGGGCGTACCCTTACCACAACCCTTACTTTAGAAATGAGATTTTTCAATTGAGAGTGTTTTGAAGTGATTTTGGGTGTACTTGTTACTGATGAAATCTCCATTGTTTGAATCAGAATTTAGGAAAAGAAACTGATTTTTGGGAAGATTAAATAGAAATGGTAAATGGGATTTCCTTGATCAAGAAAGAAAATGAGATTAATATGACTTAATTATAAATTCGTTTTCTATTAACTTCATTTCTTATAAATAGAAAGTATTATATATCTTCTTAAGATAGCTAGCAATTTGAAGTGATTGATGTTCCTTATTCGAAATCTGGAGAAATGAAATAAAACTAGATGATTGAATTGATAGAGTATTACAGAGATTGAAGAAGAAGAAGAAGAAAAGGTATGTTTTGCTGGTTTTGACCGTTGTAAAGTGAGACACAGAGAAATAGCCGTTAACCAGATTTTGAATTGTTGAAAAAGACAGCACGTCCCACTGCGACTTGAACTTTGGGCTTGAGTAATAAATATAAGTTTTTTCATATATTGGGCTTTGGTTTGTTACATTTAGAGCCCACATCAGGATTTGAAGTTTTGAACTCAAGTTTGATTTGAACAAGTCAAATTAAGTGATGGAATCATGTTAGTTGAGAAAATCTTGTTTTGTTAGATTATGGAGTCTTCGGCTTCTCACTACTATGTACAAGACCAACACAAACAAAATCTCCATCAAGATCAAGGATATGCTACAATGCAAACGAGTGTCAAAGCAACAATAACCAAATTCATCCACCATTTGCATGGGCTACTAATAGTCGCGCGGTTGTTCATAGCTTAGAGTATCTCCAATGCAATTAATAATCTAAACAAGATTACTGGTGAAGTTCAGTGTAAACGGTGCAGTGTTCTCTACACATATGAATTTGATCTTGAGGAAAAATTTAGTGAAGTTGCTGAATATGTCAATCGATCAGATCAACAAAGAAAGAATGGGTCGTTACAAGCTAGTATTTTGCTCTAAACTAGAGCATGCAAATAACAGTTTTAACTGCCTACACTACCGCCAGAGAAAATTAAAGCAACATTGTTAACTTCGATCCTCGATCGCCCCATGGGATTAGAAAATAAATGGAGGATTGTTCTTAATGGTGACTAAGAGTTTTGCTTGGTGGCAAAAATGCCATTTGCAGATGCAGAATCCCTTGTACAGTTCTACATACCGTTCTGTCATCATGCACAACAAATCAACAATCACCCCAAGCCAAGAAATACTTTGGGCTTGCCAGTGACTTTAAGGCCCATGAGCCTCAATGATATCCTACCGGCCTTTTGTCTAACCGTCATGCCCAATATAAGAATGTAAACCCTAGAAAGGCATATATA
>JABWDY010039006.1:0-11966 GCA_013358455.1 Thalictrum thalictroides | reverse complement strand
GAGAGAGGAACAAGGTTCATTTAAGGCCCTGTACTACTGTGTGTCCAGCATGGAGAAGGTAAAACCCAAACTATGCTGTAAGGGTGGGCACGCGCCATACAACAACCTTCATGCTAGAATTTCAAAACTAATATTTTAGGTAAACAAGAATGTTAAAAAAATTATAGAACTGATTATATGCATAACAGTCAAGTTGTATTTTATGTGAGTCATACCTTGTAAACATGTGGAGCACCATGGATTTGTATGTTGCTGGAAGTTCTTTGACCGGGAAAGAAATACATTTTTAATATGGATCCTTTTCCCAAAACAGAACCATTACGAGAATTGACTATAGCTTCCATCACAGAATCACCATGATGAGATTCCTGGGCTGTTCTCAACTCCTCCTGGTGTCAACATAAGAAGATAATTATCAGATATTTTTAAACCTGCCCAGGAAATTCAAAATGAATGCAACTGAAAAAATTTAATGATCTCTGTCCTTCAAGTAAGAGAAGAGAATTACAGGAACAGTGAAAAATCGACCGGGCCGTAATCGTATGCTCCATTTCATAGTTTGAACCTCTGGTCTCTGATGCAGCCATGTTTTAAATGTAATCCTCGATTCTCCTTGCCCACAAAAACCATCAAAGGCTTCGCTTCCAAGGTACGCAGAAAATGCAATCAACCGAAAATAGCGCTCCAAGTATTCAGCACCACGATTTAGAGCAACTCTTCTCACTCTAGGCTCCACATGTTGTTGATTGAATACCTTAATATATTGCAAAACAGCTTTGCGTATATTCTGCAAAGCAGAACATTTGTCAATAATCGCATCCAATACGTCCCTACACTCCGCCCCATTATCAAATAGTCTTGTTATCTTCCGTAGCAATAAAATGTCATCTATGCCATATAAACGTTTTGGCTCCTTTCCACTTCCTTCACTAACTCCACTTGCTGAAGATGGAGAGTTGCAGGTTCCGGCCTCTTCCCCACTACAGGAATCACTGTCAACTTCTTCTTCGGTCATATTTTCAAGCTGCAATTTGATGGGCCGTCCATAACCAATTCGAAGTTTTAGAAGGCAAGCAATAACAGTACCAGTGGTTGTCCTTCCTCTACCCATCTGTCAAAAGAAATATATTTCCTCAGGATGTTATATACACAGTACTGGGCTTAAAACCCTCCTTTTGGTCCGTTTCGACATACAGGACCTCCCAACAGTATAAGTGTATAACCGTTAACCTAGTCCAATTCTTTAGTAACCTTAAGATTAGTATGCAAAATAAGTTTGTGCAGTTTTCAATCTTGTATAATTGTATTAAAAGCCAGGGATTGACTGCAACATTGATTCAAAATACACCCCGAGGACCAATACTTTTGAAGAAAGGAAATTATGTAGAAAATTCTGCTTTAACGCTTTGGCTAAGTCAACTCATCTTTGACTTGGTCAGCAGATGCGATTTAGTCCGATACAAGTTGACTTGATCAAACTGACTTGAATTGGCCAAAATGTTAAGGCTTCCATTTCTTCGAAAGAACTCTTTATGAGTTCACATACATCAAGACTTCAATTTTTTTGGATCTTCAGACCTTCATATCAGCACTATCTTAAGGTGTAACTACCTGATTGGGGGCCTTCCTCAAAGAGGAAATGGATATTTGAGCACGCTACACCACAATCCTATGGGCCTTTGGAAGAAAAGATAAATAGTATTTTCAACTTGGAGGAACACACTTTGGAGGATCTCATCTTCAAAGTACAGGCTATTCTCAATGACTGGTCTGGACCTCTGGGGGTATCTTGCTTCAATAAATATAGATTACAATTTATAAGGGGTGTTATGGTGAATATCTTGCTTCCATAAAGGAGGGACTACATTTATAGATTTCCTAACAGAGCTCCTGAACGTACAACGGAAATGGAAACGGGGATGCAATTCCATTGCTGTCTTTTATAGGTAATTTTATAACAATATTTTCAACTTTCCATCATGTTATCATATCTCATTATTTATCGACAGTGCACAAAATAGACCAATTTAGGTCATTACTGAAAAGTTATACCTGACAATTGAAAACAAGAGCAGTGTCCTTGGTTGCAGATGCAATATTCATCACTAATGTGTCAAAATCAGAACTTTTAGGAGCTTTACCATCAGTTATAGGCACACGTGCATACTTAATCGGGAAACCCTCAATCTCCAAGCACCTATACACCTCTAAAGGAGTCTGAATTGCTTCAGAACTCACATGCTCCCAAGCGTCAAATATCTGGCCATCTTCTGTTTCATGAATAACCATTATAGCACCTCCATAGCGTTCTGCCTCACGTAGAATATCCTCTTTTAATCGGGCTTCCATCCTCTCCACTCTCTCGCGATCGATTCCCTGTACCATTACCAGTGATTGGGTCAAAAGCCAAGAAAAATGACATTTAATTAATGCAAGAAAATATGCAGCTTCTAAGAATTAATTGGCATACATAAAATGATTATGATCATTAGACAGTAAAGGAGACCTACTTATGCCAATGGAAATTTTGTAAGCATGGCCTTTTTAAGCTTTACCATTATTTATATAAAGACACATTTTATTTGTGTACTTTATATTATACCACATTAGTCACGGCAATATCTATTTCAGTCATAAAGCAGAGTATAGGGATGCACATCTCAAGTGACTACACTTAGATTTCTAACTCTAACCTATCCAACATTCAGTCGCATAGAGGATGCAATTACAACATAAGTGTATGGGTTTACCGTGTACTCCAGCATATTCTTGTATGGCCTTTCCACTTCACGTAGCACAAATGGTTTTCCATTGATGTATATAACTGGCTCCTCTCTCATATTATGCCAAAGAACAGGGCATCCATCTTTAGAGCTACCTATCCTTTTAATAACAGCTCGTATACCTTCCACCGTTGGGTTAGCAACACCATAAACAGGAAACCCAGGAACTTCTCTGAAATTTGGGGCGCCCTCCACCCTTTCCGGTAAATTCAGGTTTTGACAACCAGGACAATGATCACTTTTTAGAACAGTCTGACTCCCAAGAACTTCCCCATTCCTTAAAGCAGCAACTGCGCCCATTTCATAAGGGCGACCATCAGCAGATTCAGCCATTTTCATCAATGAAGGCTTAAGCTTTGCATAACCAAGTGCGCCCATAGGGTCTCTCCTGAGCAACCTGCAAGTCAGCACTTAAAAAGCTTATAAAAAATTTGATGCAGGACATAACTCATACACTAATTGGTTTCCTATTTGGGTTTATGATTTATTTACAAGGCTAAATAGTGTTTCTATATTGCTATTTTGTTTTTATTATTTAGAGTATATTTAGAAGTGTCTAGAAGTCTTATTTTGAGTCATAATAGGTTTAGGAAGTTGCCTAAAGGTACTACATACCTTAGGAACAAATAATTCAAGTTCTAGTAGGTTTCCTAATTGTTTCTAGGGAGTTGTCTATATAAAAAGCTCCATGGACGAAAATTGCAATCAATTATTCATTCAATTAATACAAATCAGTTTTGTCTCTACAATTTATTTTCTTTGGGTTTTTTTCAAGTTCTTCCTTGTTTCAAGGCAATCCTCCCCTTGGGTTATTCAAGGTTTGATTTTTAATCGCTTCCGCTACGTCAAAATTCAACATCAAAATTAAATAATTTGTGCATCCGAAAAAAAATAGACATAGACATGAACCAATGAAAAGGGAAACGGAAATCATCAGTCCCAGCCTCCCAGTTCCTTTAAGATAGTCAATACTAACAAAAAGTGAAAAACTGCAGAACATTATGCAAGTTGAGATGTCTTTTGAGCATTGGCAAATGAAATTCCAACATCTTAAAGAGTTATTAGCGATTGCCTCCACTTTCAAAAATGCAAACTCAACAGTGAACCTATTTTGGGTTTTTTCACATATTTGTCCCCAATTTTTTACTGATTTTCATCTAATGACAAGTTTGCCCTCTGGCACATCATCTAAGTGGTTTAACCTCAACTGGTTCTCTGGTTTTCATTAAATAAACTTGTTGCTTCTTCTTCTCTAACCATTCTACAAGACTACAACTCTATCAAATGGAAGCCAATCTTATCATTCTCTTTTCGTTAACCTTTCTTCCAACTCTCAATGTCTCAATCATCTTCTCCTCTAAATCTCTCAAACTAATCTCTAATCTAGTCCCTTTTCCTTAATCATGCTTTGTCTTAAATTTTTGTAAACCCTAACCCCCCCAAATTTGAACCTAAACATTCGGTCTTTGTTGCCAAAAAAGTCTTGTAATTGAAGCAAAGGTTGTTTTTAGTTTTTACAATTAAAAATTTTGTTACAATTATGGTGGTAAGATGTTCCAACTTCCTCTTCATCATCTTCAAATTTGGGGGTTGATGAAAACCAGTTTCAATTTGAGATGAAACCACTTAGATGATGTGGAAGAGGGCAAACTTGTCATTAAATGAAAAAAGTGAAAAATTGGGGTAAACTATGCCAAAACATAAAAAATGGGTCCAATGTTGAGTTTGCATTTTAAAAGTGGACGCAATCACTAAGAAATCTAAACTAAATTGTTCCAATTTATTCAAGAAAAATATCACACTAGAATATGTACTGAGATGCAATTATTTTCTACTTACATGATGCTCAATTGTGTATGCCAAAAAAGTAAGCCAAAATAATAATTTAACAAGACCATACAATGAAATCATTTACATTGAAGAGGTAAAACTTAAAAGAAATTGTGTACACACAATAAAGAACGCACAGATCCACTAAGTCCTATATAGGTTGGAGTAAAACACTCGTGCAGAAACAAAAAACACAATTTTGTTTCGACTATGCAGAGCTGCATAAAATTTTATTCACTTTGACACAAGCACACTTTATAGCTATACTGGGAGCTCAGACACCTCACTTGATAGTAAAGATTCTAACAACTTCGGGAAGTATGTATCTGTAACCTCACCTGCGGAGTATGCTATAAAGTTCTGGCCTCGCTCTCATCCATTCAGTAAAACTGCTTTGACCAGATGAACCAAATCGAAGAGCTGATCTATCAGTGTGAACGTATACAGCAAAACAGATGAGGTAGTAATATCTTTCCAAATACTCGACAAAGAAAGAAAGTGATGCCTCCCTCTTCATCTCATCTGGTTGGCGCAGAATACTGTTGCGATAAGTAGCAATAGCTTCACGTAGGTTCTGTCACAGAGTTTCCAATAGAACAGTTTAGCAAAGTGATATTCATTTCCTTATTAAGTAATCCATCTTCAGCCAAAAGTCAAATTCAATATTTCAATGTAGACAATGGACTATGCACCACTATAAAAAAAAAAAGAGATCTATACCTGCATGGAGGAACACTTATCAATGACTTTATCCACTTGTCTTTTACCTTCTACTCCACCCTGAGCACATAAGTTATGAATATTTAATCAAAACCTTCAGTTGTGATAAATGTAAAGTGAAGTGAAAAAGTAGGAATAATTACCTCCAAGACCCTTATTAGGCTTCTTATGACAGCATATTCACCCCTACGAATTGCATCCTCCGAATTTGGTAAACTATCGGCGACATCAGATCCAGCATCAAAAACTTTTCCTATAGAGTTTATTCTTGGAATACCTATTGCGCATATATATGAGACAAAACTACCATCAATAGATGCATAGCAAAATGCTTCATCATTAGAATATCAGATGTATATTCTCTTCATGAGCACAATATATAAATAATTGGTAGCTTTAAGCTCTGAGGTCTAACCAAATACATGATGCACATGACTGGTGTATGTCTTACAGAAGTTTCACATTGGTGTTAAACATGAAGAAAAATAGCCATCTGGAGAGCTCCTTAGCAGTTTAAAAGTTCTGGATGGTCATAGCTACTACTTGATCAACAAGTTCCGATCAAATCAAGGAAATACTTTGAGACATGAATATGATTGTTCAGGATTATACTTCTTGTCTGGGTTATTAACACCTTGCCTCTATACTATATAGGCATACAGCACATCAAAGTGACACATCTTACCAATAATGATAATTTCGTAGACACTAGGTGCCTAAATGATCTGAGAATATAAGGATTTTTAATAAGAAATTATCAGGTGAAATTGTGTAAAGGACTATAAAAATTCTAAATTAAGAAAAAATGTGGCGTTGATGGGAGGATGGTAGAAAGAAAAGGACATCGGAATGATGAACGGTCTCAAGTATGCAAAGTGGATTGTTGGGATAGTAACTACAATACTATGCTTTCCACTAGTTTGTCTAGCACAAAAGCTTTATGTTTATATATTACTTGAGCTGCTATAAATAACAACTTAATCATCCTAGACTGTACATCCATATAAACTAATCTCAATACTGATTACCCGAATCGGAGAAACATTTTCTTTGACCATCTCAAAAATAATCATCTCTGTTAAGTGTCTACTCTCACTTGGATGGGGACCAAGACCCAACTACTACTGAGCTTTATTAGTAAAATCATGCCTTATGGTATGTAACATACTTATATTTCAGTTTGTGTTATCACCAAATGTACACATACACAACCAACCAGGTCCAATCCCTCAATATATAGACAGTTTTTAGTGGATATAAAGTACAAAAAAAGGGTTGAGGTATTGGTGAGTTAAGAATAAATTGGGATGCACTTTCCAAATGTTACTGGGGTGTAAACTAAAAGATACAGTATATGAGGGTAATAGGATCGTATATCTGTATGGTGTAAGTACGATAAAGAGGCGATTACCCGACAAAGAAAAAGAGTAAAAGAAAGATTCTTACCAGATGCCCCGATTCGATTAAAGTAAACTAAAGTAGCAATAACCATTCCCGTTGTAGTTCGTCCACGCCCCATTTGACAGTTGAAAATTATTTCTGTATTTATATCTGCCTGTGAAATTCTGTGGACCTGGAACATTTGAAAAAGAAGATGAGAACAGAGCTACCAGTTGCATAAGGCTTAGCCAGTAGGAACATCCAATAGCTGTTTACTGAATAGATGACCACAAACAGATTCTATATTTCGTAAAAAAATTTTGTAGAGACTCAAGCCTATCATACGTCAGTAGACATTTAATATTTGTGCTTTCCACTGACAGGCAGGACTCCCAACATTCAAAGACAGTAAAGCTATTCAAATTTGTAACGACGTCATTTTACATGCATATCATGATATAAACTTTTCTCAAGTCCCACTTACCAGCATCTTCTATAGCTGAGTTAGTTTGTGCATAAGCGTAAAACATTAACGGCAGTGAGTGAACATTATAACATTGCAGCAGACCAAGATGTACAAGTGAGGACATAAGGAAATTAGAACAGCAACCCAAAACTTGATGTTTTGAAAATCTACAACTTTGTAGAAAACGACCGTGCTAGTTCTTGGTATTATCTAAACAATTATGGTAGTCTGATGCATCCTGAGCTTGTGAACGCATATTGATTTGGCTAAAGCTACAATCCCCCACACATGCTAAGAGGAGGCTGTAGAATATCACTTCTTTTGCAATATTTTCAGAAATTTGGTTTAGCAAAACCAAAGGCTCTTTAAGGGTCCGGTACATGACTTGAAATCAATGAATTACTGCATCTTTTGTGCAAGTAATGTCTCGAGTATAAGATTATTTTTATTGAGACCTTTGCATATCATGAAGAAAAGGGTGTTGGGGGGTTCATTGTTAGTTAAATGGTATTGTTATTTTCCTCTAGTTTTGCTGCTGCCATGTGTTTTTGGCTTGTATGGGATATGACATCACTGATTGTACTCTTTTGTTTTATCCTTATCACTAACATTGTTCATTGACCTCTTCCTTTTTTAATAAAGTTCTGTGAACAACAGTTAGCTCTATAAATTAATAAACGGAAGTACTGCGATCTACGGGTCACATTGCTGCAATAACCATTGCTCGATCAAGAGAACTATCCAATGAGCGGGCAATATAATCAATACCGAAGCTATTCAAAGGCTAAATAAGCATGTTCAACAGAAAACATAATCCTCATGCAGCACTACTGGATAAATTCATACGATACAAATTTTATTTATCGTAATGCTCTGTAAAGGGTCAGGGGGACCTCTGCCCTCATAGCACTACTGGATCTGGATGCGAGAGGAGATGTCTTAAACCATGTCGTCTATAGAAGAAAATATATGAATACATAAAAATGTCTACCTTATTATCTCAAACTCTTAAAAAGAAAAACAAAAGAGAGTCTATAAACTACGAACCAGAATGTCAAAATCCTGCTCCTTTGGTGATTTCTCATCTGTTATAGGAACTCGCTCATAGTCAACAAGATACCCTTCTACTTGTAACTCCTCATAAACCTAACCAGAAGAGATATGCCAAGACATATTAGACTAACGTGGGTCATTAACAAGGATGATGAATCATCAACTACTCAAGAAACTGATAAAAACATTTCACCTAATGAGAGGAGCTTCAGCAAGTATACCTCCACAGGTGTCTTCACGAAATCATGTGTCACTGATTCCCATTGATCAACCATTTGGCCATCTGGAAGTTCATCAGTAACAAGGATCTTATTTCCATATCTGCTAGATCAAGTATATAAAGTAAATTCAACATGGTACTAGAAAGCAAAAATAACAAACAATGCAAGTAGGATTGTAGAAAGATCTCATATTGAACATAAGAGGTGAAACAAAAATGTTACCGAGCAGCTTCTTGGAGAATATCTTCCTTTAAGCGAGACTCCATCTGTTCAACCCTTTCCCTATTGATTCCCTAGTTTGACATAAGAAAAATTATTTGTGTAATACTCCTTTTGAAATGCCACTCATTAGATTTATCTTAACAATGGATGTTTCGTCAAGAATTGGTAAATATATTGTATACTTGATAAAAAGGGCGAAAGATACTTAGTTTCGTCTCATAACTTATCAGAGTATTTCTCTTAGCCATAATAATATTCAGGTTTTCAAATGTTGTATTCACTCATATCTAGTAAAGTTAGTATCAATCTAAAGGCCTAAATGTAACTATATCAACAATGAAAACTATGCTAGGAATAAATAAAGAAAAAAAAGGGGTTGAAGCATATACCGTATACTCAAGATTGGAGAAAGGTCTTTCCACATCTCGCAAAACAAATGGACGACCATTGATGTACACTACCTGTTTTGAGGTTGGCAAAAGAAGAAGAATTAACATCAATGAAGTGTTCCACATAACAATGTTTTACAAATAATTTCAAAGATCGGTATAACCTAAGAAAATGTCACAATAATAATTATAAGAAGATTATATTTCAATGTAAGGTTCTAACTTAGCAAAGAAAACTTAAAGCAAGTGAATACGCTCACCGGCTCTTCTCGGAGGTTGTGCCAGAGAACCTGTGTTTGCATCCCATTCTTTTGTTCCCCAATATAGTTGAGAACATTTCGGATGCCGTCAATGGTTGGTATTGCGACACCATGAACACGCAAGGATTCAGCCTATTAGTTACAAGGAAAGAACGGGAAGTCAAATAACAAAACACACTGAATGGATGGTGCCCAGCACAATGAAAAACATATAAGGGTATGTTTTATTTGATGTGGAAAATAGAGTTACCGAGATATATAGAGGTTATCAGTGGAATTTAAAGCAACTAAAATTTCAGGAAGAAGAGACGGAGAACTAGTTGTGAAATTTCTTTAAGCCTTTTGTGAAATTACAATTCCGACCTCCAATAAAATTTACCGGAAACAATCCCGCGTAAATAAAACAGATCCTATACATAGCAATAGTTTGACAATTGGCACACATTTTACGTTATGGTGATCAAATATACTAAGAAAGAAAAAAAAAACTTGGAGTCTAGGTCCACCAAAAGTAGCCAAAACATATTGAAACATGTATTCCACACTTTGAATGTAGCTCTTCCTTAATTTATCTAAAAAATATTTTACTAAACTACTAGGGAGCAAGAAACAAATAGACTCTAGTGAACAACTGTACTTCTTTATTCAATTCCATCCATTCCCTTTGAAAGAAGCTTAAGAAACAAAAATTGAAGATCAAATGAATTTCAGACTTTCCACGCTCATTCTATTTGAAAGAGACTTCAACATGGACTGGAAACTCCATATCATACACAATGAGTAACTCTTTCATGAAAAGATTCCAAGTACAAAAAATTTTCACACATAAATGGATAACTCAAACGGTCAAACGCTAACTTTGGCTAATTGATATTATAAAACTTCATGACATTATCATTTGTAGTCACCTTGGAAACAAAGTAACAGGTAGTGTCTCACTTCTTAAGCTAACAAGGCTTATTTTACATTTTAAAGTGTTGGGTTTTGATATATGATTGGGAAGTAGGAATCTGTACATTTTTGTTATACCACTATACACTCCTGGTCAGCCTTCGTAATCACTTAAACAATAAGCTTGTTAGGGATCGATCAAGACTCCAAGCTTTACAACTTTACATCCTTCCAAAACCACAACATATGTAAGGCTTGTTCTTTAGGCTTTTTGACACTTGAATAAAACCCACATATCTATTATGGCAAATGATCCAAGTAAGGAGAGATGGGATTCCCATTGCCTTACAATTCTACTTCTACTGTCTAATTTCTATGGATTTGTTGTGCGCACAAAAGAAATCTCCCCATACATTAACCCCAATTTCCTACTGCAATCAGCACTCAACTTCCTGTTTTCATTCTATGACTAAAACGTAGACAAATCAAATTGCAAATTCGACCACACATTATATGTCCATTCCTCCTACAATATAATCCAAAGTGAATTTGAAGGATCCAAAAGTAATCTCATTGTACCCCACCATTGTTTGCTCTATAGGAATCCTTTTATGTCAAACTATTTTTTTGATTTCCATTCAACCTTTACGCATTTAACTCTACTTCTAGTCATTTGCCATTATGACCACAATAGGTAACAATAGTCATCCTCCTACCTATCCTAAATGAAATGCGATGACCTTGCAAGTAGAAATTAGAGATGGATTTCAGAGTCAATTAGGATTGTGTTAATGAAGTGCGACCATACTTGATAGGTAAGGCATGTTAAAATTCCTGTGTTCCGATGTGAATCTTTATTATTGCTTCTTTGCATGTAGTCTCATCACGCTTGAGTCTGATGTAATAATACTCTCACACAATATCTATACGACAGAAAGGCATTCATTGCATCCAGTTTGGGGTAAAGATCCTCAACCTAATCATGTGTTGAAGGTGAGTGAAATATTTACCCATATAACAAGGTTTTGCTTGGGGGACAAAAGCAAATTTTCTTGCTTAATAAAAAGATAGTAGATGATTGGGCAAACCAATTTGGTTGTTTTTGCCAGTAGGCCCACCTAGATTTTTAATATATAAGGCATGTAATAGACATGATAGACACAAATTGCTGCACATACTCAAAATGTCTGTTGGAAAAGTTGAAAATAAAGTTTCAGGCAGCAAAATACTGGTGAGTAGTGCAGCAACTGAGTCTGTATAATTACTCCATAAAGAGTTAACAATCAAGGTATGGGAAATAGATGTTGAAAGTGTTCGCCCATGCCAAATGTGCAAACAGCAGAACACCCAACTGAACTGTTTACCTCCAAATGTGAACAAATCAACTTGTTTAAGAACCAAAATAAAATGTATTTAGAATTTTGACAAAAACATCACATCTTTCAGAATAAATAGTAAAAGCATAACATTAAGTTTACAATTATTAATAAATCACACAACAATAAGGCATAAGTAAATTTTCCCAAAAATCTCATCATTACATATATTTAGATGTAATAATTACTCAAAATCACTTGGGAAAGAATACCTGACGGTAATTGGGAGCGCCATCGATGTGGGGAGTCAAGCGTTTATTCTGACAACCTGGAAAATGGTCACTCTTGAGAATAGTTTTCTTTCCCAAAACAGAACCTCCCCTTTGCTTCATAACTTGCTCAGGCTCTTTGGGTATCGACATCTTTCCTTCTTCT
>JABWDY010038956.1:0-12073 GCA_013358455.1 Thalictrum thalictroides | reverse complement strand
AGGCAACAACTCCCCCTTAACCTTTGCTCCCCCTTAGTATGTGCCTGTAGATATAATCTTGAAAAAGACACTAGCATACTAGGGTTAAGGTTAGCAACATAAACATATAATATAATCAAGAAACATCAAGAATTAAAACCATCACTCATATGAGATATTAACATGAAGCTCATCATACCATGTATGCACAAACATATGTAAAAACATAAAGCATACAAACATCATACATCAACCTCTATATTCATATATCTCTTCTCCCCCTTTTTGTCAAAAGTGACAAAGGGTCCCTGCTCAAACATAGAAAAGATCCCAAGTGATGTCCAACTATGAACATACACTGAGAACATGCTGCAAGGAGAGTTAGCATAACCATACAGATAACCAATTGATAAAGATATGATGTATCAGGGTTAGGCAACTGAGATACATGACAACATGCTATGCACACACAACATGATATGTATAAAAGAAACAGGTGTGTGACGCATGAATTGATGTGTACCACATATAAACATAACAGGGTATCATCAAAAGATATAAAGAACATAAACCCTGAAAATATGTATATATGCACCATCCATAACAAGGATATAAGATATAAACATGTAAAACACACATATCATGCTATGTAAAAAAAAACTGATACCAACTGATATATAAACACAGAAGAAAACAGTTTTTCAAGGATCTCTCCAACTATAAGAAGAAACATAAAACCTAATCCTCTACAAAAAGGACAAGGACTCCTAGACGCAGGGGGACCTAATTGAGATTAGGTCGGTTATCATTGATCCTTGTGTGAAAACTCTCAACCACTACTCAAGCACCCGAGCCACCTGCACCTGGATACCTCTGCTCATCCTCCTCGGCTACTCTCCTCCAAGCTGGCATTTGATGAAGTCTCAGGTCTCTCACATACTCACTGGTGTCCTGCATCTGACGACCATGTGATACAAGAGTAGCCTGCATGTCCTGAATAGACAAAGTCTGCATGTGGACCACCTCCTCCATCCTGCCAAGGTAGTCGAGCACTCTGTCCTCAAAGTCTGGCTCTCCTGGTCCCGCAGGTATCTTCATTGCCCTCCAGGTCTTCCTACCAAGAGGCTCTTATCCACTCACCCAAGCTGCTGAGTCTATTAGAATACACCCATGCACCAGCTCCTTGATCAACGCCCAATATGGCAATGCATTGTTGACAGGGCCGTCAATTGCATTTGCCATTCTGTGCCAGATAATCAACGAGATATCCAACCTCTCACCCAGAGCTGCTCTCCACAACCAGAAGGCCTCATCCTTCTGAATCTTTGCTAAGGTGCCAATCTTGTAATACACCGTGCTCAACATGATCCTGTGAAGTACCCTCCACCTGGCATTCATCTTAGCAGTAGATACTCCCCCAGAAAAAGGGAACATCCTGCCCCACAACAGAAGCATCCCCTCGTGCATCAAATCAGCATCCATGCCAGGTGTCAGGCACAAGGGGTGAGAGACTCTGAACTCCGGAAGGGGCCTATCAAAACCCAATCTCTCTGCTAGAAAGTCAAGAGTGATAACGAAAGCAGAACCATAGAGGTAAGTCTTGAAAGAAGGAGGATCAAAAGAAAGCTCAGAGATGTTCGAGTAGAAATACTGAGATGTCAGCTTATGGGCTTTGTTTTCGATCCTCTGAAAAACAGATAGATCAGAAGAGAGAAGAATGTGCTCGAGATCATAGGGCTCAAGATCTCCAACTTTAATAGCTCTCTCTATGGAGATAGGACTACGAGAAAACTTCCTGGTGAAGAAATCTCTAGAAGCAGAGGACGGGTGAAGCAAAACAGGAGCTCCACCTATAGACTGTGTAGGTAGAGAAGCTATAGACTCAGGTAAAGTAGAGGAGGAAGAAGGACCATAACCTCTGGCTCTCTTGGGTGCCATGGAAACTGAGAAAACAAAAACTAAAAGAAAACTAGATGAAAAACTGAGAAATAAAGGCTTCAGAGAAGCAGATCTGGAAGAAAATGTATATAGAAAAGCAGATCTGATGAAAAACGATGAAAAACAATAAAAACTAAGAGTAGATCTGAAGAAATATGGAGTTAAAAGCTTGTATGAAGGTTTAATGAAGGTTTAATGGAGATTGGATCGAAATTGGTCTGAGAAAAGATGAAAGAAATGTTTTATATCAAACCGAAATCGAAAATGGGTCAGATCAGGCCCATTACGGCCAACCCATCAGTCGACTACATGTATAAGAGTTCAAAAGAAAATTAAGAGTCAGTCGACTCACGTAGAGGTCCAAACATGCTGTCAAACGGTCAGTCGACTCCCTTTAGCATCTGATTTTTCTTTAAAAGGTCAGTTGACTCTTATACAATCAACAAAACTCCCATAGACAGTCAGTCGACTGACATACTGCAACATTGACTCTGCCAAAAAACCTGATTTTTTGGGCACACCTCCATAGCACATCCAAACAGACTCCAACTTTCCAAACAACATCAAAACTAAAAACAGTACATCATTGTCTTCTCGGTTCATCACGAACAACACTTATTTTTCAATTCCATCATGTTTTTTATCAAATTCACTAGAATATATATTAAGTGCCGATCAAGAAAACTCTTAGTCACGTACAACTCAAATCCATCAAACGGATGCATCTTTCATGCTTGACAGTTAACACACATTGGATATCAGTTTTGGGTCATCTAGGACACAACCAAAGCATGCAACAAGATATATCATCATGAAAGACATACATGCATGGCAAGGCAAACGCATGAAACAAGATATAACATGAACCACATAAATATGCGAAGACAAACACAAAACCACAGGATAACAAGGAAGGAACTCAAGAAAAACATTGATCTCATAAATTCACAAACACATTAAGTGTGCCCATCACATAGGAATTAACATGATCTCCAATCATGCCATCGACTACGCTAACCACAAAGAAACACATGGTTTTCACTCCCATCGATGACATGCCGACCACTTCCATTGATGTTCACTTACACTTATTATGTCTTTGAAGAAATGGATCAATGCATCAACAGAAACATAAACATGATAAACCTTACTTAAGCCAAGATCATGATAGGAATGCATTACCAACTCGGGAAACCTTTTCATGTCATGAAGAGACAGGCTTAAATGATTAACTATCAGTACATCTTCTTCCTGTTACCTGAAACACTTAGGATATGAACGTGAAGCGCTGTATACATAGATATATAAGAAATACACTAAGTAAGACTTATATAAAAACTGGCATTGCACTTATCAACTAGAGTGACAAGCTGCCTATGTACCCCAAAACATAAAGATATAACAAAGGGGTACAGGGGATCAAACGTCTCGTAGTTCAGTGAAAGGGTCCATTTGGCACATAAGTACTAATGAATCCAAAATGGCACACCTAGTAGCTAGGTGTTGGACGGGATGCTAAGGTGCCTCCATGTATAAGACTTAGGCACAGATGCCTAGTCATAGCAATATGAAGGCTCTCATCTAACATGTTACTTAGTAAATCTTCAGAGATACCTGTAACTTTAGCAACCGACTGAGGCTCCTTGATATGATGATTGTACATGTGGTTTCTAGGACAAGATCTGAAATAACAGCTTCTAGAACCAATACCTTGGTGGGAGGCTTTCATAGATACTTGTGCCTTTAGATGATCTTTCTCTTTCTTGAATCTAATCAGCTCCCCAGTAAGAACATCAATTATGAGATAGGCTTCTTCCCTATCTTCTGTGACTTTGGCAAGTTCATCAGTGAGAAGCTTGTGCTTTGAATCAAGATGTGAGATGACCACCTTGAGACCATGAATGACTCTCTCTGTCTCTTCAATAGAAGTACCCTTGTACGGATCATCACTATCAAATTCACTATCCTTAGCATAGTAATCATTCTCTAAAGGTCCAGAACACACTTCCTTGCCTTTGGAAGAAGTTCTAGCCATGAGTGCTAGGGAAGTAGTGGTGTCCTTGTCATTTGTGCCGAGAGAAGTGACAGGACACTTAGATTGTTCAGGAAGAGTTGTGACAGTTGAGCTAGATGAGGTGCTCAACTTCTTTGGTCGCCATACTTTAGTGATTTTCCCTGCAGAAGACTTGTTGCCTGGAAGCTCAAGATTTGTCTTCTTGGTCTTAAGAGAAGCTAGTCTGCTACTTTTCTTGTCAGCTCGTCTTTTCCTACAGAATATCTGAATATGTCCTGGGTGACCACAATAATAGCAACTCTTGGTATTGTGATGAAAAAACAACCCTTGTCCTGCTACTAAAGTCTTTGTCTCTCTAGAAGCCCTGTAACCTAATACGGTCTTATCATGAATGCTTCTCGACACCTTCAGGAGATGATCTAGACTTAATGTCTCAGGAATGAAAGTAGACTTCCCAACTGATATCTTCATTTTCTTTAACTCCTGAGACAAAGCCTCCTTCTCCTCAGAGATAGATAATAAGGATGACTTAAGATTTGTGACTTGATCTTTAAGTCCATCCTTCTCAGCTTGAAGCAACTGGCACTTTTCATTTAGATCACTGATTTTTATCCTGTTGCTCTCAACTCTCTTAGCGGCCTTTCTAAATTCTTCATAAAGCTCATTATAGGCCTCTTGTAACTCATCATCTTCAGAATCATCCTCTGTTGACTATCTCCATCGTCTTCATCTGAGATCACAGGTTTGGACTCAGAAATTGCCATAAGAACTTTCTTAGTGGAGGAACCCTCATCTTCTGATGAATCGTAGTCGCTATCAGTGTCAGTATCTGATTCAGCTGTCGCCTTCATGGCCTTGGGTCTGGAGATGTTGCTGGGACACATTGTAGATAAGTGCCCAGTCCCTCCACAAGTATAACATTTCTTATCTTCAGACCCCTGACCTTTTCTTCTGTCAAGCTTAGGAATACTCTTGTCCGTTGTGTTGTAGGAAGAAGACTGGTTTCTGACGAAGTTTCTGATCTTCTTGTACAATCTCCCCAACTTCTTGACCATAAGAGCAATATCTTCACTTTGTTCATTTGAGACGGATGATGTAAAAGCAATGGATTTCTCAGGACCAGGTTTATCTTCCTTGCTGGTTCTGGGGGCAATTTTCATTTCAAAAGTTTGTAGTGACCCCACCAGTTCTTTCAAGTCAAGCTTTCCTACAACCTTAGATTCTTCAATGGCAGTCACTTTAGGATCAAATTTTGCAGGAAGAGACCGAAGAAATTTTCTCACTATAACAGAATCATCCACTTATTGACCAAGACCCCACATGGAGTTTGTGCAACCCCATTATGGACTTGAATTCTTCAGGTGAGATGCCGCAGTTAATGCCATTCAGTGCTTTGGCATTTTCATGACATCTGGCTTTATCAGCAGGTGACCAGGTGTCGATAGGTGCCAGTGAGGTGACCGTCTCGCCACCAACAACAGAAGTGAATGTGGGTCCTGTAAAACCACGTTCTACCACATCCCAACACAAGGGATCAAGTGATTTCAAGAACATTTTCATCCTAGCTTTCCAGAAAGTATAATTTTTTCCATCAAACAACGGAGGTTTGTTTACAACACTTCCCTCAGTGGACATCATTGTGTATGGACCTTTTTCTCAGGTTTTGAAACCTTGATTGAGCAACTCGGCTCTGATACCAATTGATATTGCTTACACAATGGTGTCCAATATACTAGATAGGGGTGAATAGTCTATTTAAAAATTGCTAGCAAGGATCACCCCCAAGGGAACACAAAGACAACACTGTCACTAACTAAAATGCTTAGGATAAACAAATGCGGAATATAAAAGATAATCCTAAGCAAGATATACACAAGAGATAATACCAACAAGCATATATCAAAATGATGAAAACTATGGAGTAGGTAATTAATCTCTACACTAAACACCAACACAACCTTCTAGTCGTTGAATACTTATTCAACTAGATCAAGATGAATAAATTCACTTTAATCAATGAACTAAGTGATCCAACTCTAGTTTTTGACTTGTTGTGGAGTTGAGGGGGTGAGTAGAGAAAGAGGGACTCTCACCCTTTCCTCTACCACAATACAAATCAACTAGAAGATTGGTTTGGAAGGATGTAGAGATTTACAACACACTAACAACAAAGCAACAAAGAAACTTAAGTAAAGGAAGCGAACCCCACAAGACAAGATTATAGTGGTTCGGCCAATGAAGCCAACATCCACTCTTCAAGTACTTCCTTTGTATTAAGAATCCCAAAGCTAAGGTGAACCTCCTCTAGCTCTACACCAATCCCTTTAGTGTTGGATTACAACTTGAAAGAAATGAAGACAATTCCCTTAGCCTTCAACCAAGATTCCACCTCTTGGATTTGTAGTAGGGTGTAGTCCCAATTACCCTAACCTAGAATCACAATCTAGGGTTTTCCACGAAACTTGTTGTAGAACAATTTGAGTTTTTATCTCTCTTGAAGAACTCACTAAATGAGTAGATAGAGATGAAGATTGAAGCACTCTTGGGTTTATAATATACCCACAATAACACTTACACTCACTTCTCAAAGATAGATCATAGGTTGTTTGAGTGGAGGAAGGAAGATGATTGATTTCACTCTTGAATCTCTCTCACAAAGCTTACGGTTTCTCTCTTGAAAGCTTCTTGATGAAATAAACAAACTCCTTAGGAAATTCCTCTTGTTATGTTGCTTTTATAGTCAAAGCCTTAAAAGAGTCGTTGGTCAAAGTCATACGACCAACTAGGGTTTTGACCGAGTGAACCGGGAGTGAGTTGGACCAAACCGGGTTGAAAACTGGCAATTCCCGTCAGTCAATCGACTGACCCTTTATATTACCAAAACTGCCACTGAAGCATTGTATGTGAGTCGACTGACCAACAACCTGTCGGACCCATCAAAACGTCAGTCGACTGACCCTATGAGCCTCATCCCATGTCTGAATGTCAGTCGACTCCTTCTTGGTTCAGCAGCCTGGTTCACCTGCTAGCTTGACCTGTCTGCTTGACTCCCGGGTGTGCTCGGTTGCCGCCGATCGCGTCCATTCTTGATGTCTTCAGCTCCGAAGTCTTTCGGACACTTGAACACCAAGACCTAGACCTAATACAATGACTCATAATACTTACAAAACATGTGAAATATCCGTTATGCCCTTGGTTGTCACAATTCACAAGATATAACATTTACAAACATCTTGTCACCATAAGCTCTCAGGATAAAAGAATTTTTCAATCTCCACATTCTACTTACCACATCCCTAACATAGCCATACCCAGGCCTTTTTCCAATAAAACTTCCAACAACCAGTTTTGAGTTCTTCTCCAAGGACTCCTTCTCTATAGTAGCACGTCCAAGAACATCAGCCCATGACTTGCTTCCATCCATGGCAGTTGATGTATTACCCGCATGAATTTCTGCCATCTTTCGGACGTTTCCTTGTAATTTGAAGAAGAACTTACTTGGTTTTTACCCTTGAAACAGTTTCCTTCGTCAATCCCCATTTCTTTGCCTCCATTAGAGTCTTTCTCAGTACACCCTAATTGTGTCGCCCCATGAAACCCTAACTTCTTCTTCTCAGTTTCCTTGCTTTGCTCTTCATTTGACCAACGTGTTCTTGCTGTTGAAGGATTATTATTGTTACATGATGCACCATTTATAATGGTTTCCTTCTCTTGCCTATTCTGATTAGAAATAGACTTCAAAGCAGACTCGGTTTCCATACATGTGTTAATGGAAACCCTAGAATTCATCTCCTTATTGGAATCTGATTTCCTTCCTTCCTCCATAGTGCATGGATCTGTCTTCCCATGTTCAACCTCCTCTTTCCTTCTTCTATACTTCTCCAACGAACCAGTACCAAACTTCTGTACTATAGCTTCAATAGCATCAAACTCTTCCTCTTCAGTCCTAAAATTAGAATCTGTACTAAAAAACAGATTTTTTTATGTGTTGGACATGATTAAACATGTAGTAAAATAAAATTAGGGTTTCAGTCTATGTTATAAAATCGCCTCTCATAAACCTCCATTAACAACAGAAAAGTTCCCTTAGGTTTTACCGGTTGAGCTCAATTAACACTTGCAAAATATTGCGGAATGCCTGTTTTTAAGGAGATCAGTAACTCGATAATGCTAGCGGGATTTAAACCCCTGACCACTGGTATCATCACCTAAAGGTTTTACCAGTTGAGCTTTAATGACACTTGCAAAATGTTACGGTAAGTTTGATTTTAATGAGATCAGTAACTTGGTAATGCGAGCAGGATTTAAACCCCAGACCTCTGAAATCATCACCCAAAGGTTTTACCAATTGAACTCAACTGACACTTTCAAAATATTGTGGTAAGCTTGTTTTTAATGAGATCAATAACTCGGTAATGCTAGCGGCATTTGAACCCCAAACCTCGGGTATCATCACCCAAGCGTTTTACCAGTTGAGCTCAATTGACACTTGCAAAATTTTGTGGTAAACATGTTTTTAATGAGATCAGCACCTCATAATGGTAACGGGATTTGAACCCTAGACTTCTGATATCATCACCCAAAGATTTTACCAGTTGAGCTCAACTGACACTTATAAACATGTTGTGGTAAGCATGTTTTTAATGAGATCAGTAACTCGGTATTGCTATCAGGATATAAACCCCAAACATCTAGTATCATCACCCAAGGTTTTATCTGTTGAACTCAACTGTCACTTACAAAAAAATTGTTGTAAAATGAGACTAGTAAATCAGTAATGCTAGCGGGATTTGAACCCCAGACCACTGGTATAATCACCCAAAGGTTTTACCAGTTGAGCTCAACTTACACATGTAAATGTTGTAGTAAGCTTGTTTTTAATGCGATCAGTAGCTCAGTAATGCTAGCAGGATTTGAACCCCATACCACAGGTATAATCACCCAAGGGTTTTACTAGTTGAGCTCAATTGACACTTGCAAAATATTGTGGTAAGCTTGTTATTAATGAGATCAGCACCTCAGTAATGGTAGCGCAATTTGAACCCAAGACTTCTGGTATCATCACCCAAGGATTTTACCAGTTGAGCTCAACTGACAATAGCTTAAATGTTGGCGTAAGCAAGTCTTTAATGAGATCTGTAACGCCGTAATGCTTGTAGGATTTGTACCCCAGAATTCTGGTATAATCATCTGAAAGTTTTATCAGTTGAGCTCAATTGACACTTGCGAAATATTGTGGTAAGTTTGTTTTTAATGAGATTAGTAACTCCGTAATGCTAGCCGGATTTAAACTCCAGACCTTTGGTATCATCACCCATAGGTTTTACCAGTTGACCTTTACTGACACTTACTAAATGTTGTGGTAAGCCTGTTCTTAATGAGATTAGTAACTCGGTAATGCTAGCGTGATTTGAACCCCGGACCTCTGGTATCATCTCCCAAAGGTTTTACCTGTTGAGCTCAACTGATACTTGCAAAAATGATATGGTAAGTTTGTTTTTAATGAGATCAGTAACTCGGTAATGCTAGCGGGATTTAAACCCCAGACGTTTGGTATCATCAGCAAAGGGTTTTACCAGTTGAGCTCAATTGACACTTGCAAAAAAATTGTGGTAAGCGAGTTTATATTGAGATCAGTAAATCGGTAATACTAGTGGGATTTGAACACTAGACCTCTTGTATCATCACCTAAAGGTTTTAGAAATTGAGCTCAACTTACACATGGAAAACGTTGTGGTAAACTTCTTTTTAATGAGATCAGTAGCTCGATAACGCTAGTGGGATTTGAACCCTGACCTCTGGTATCATCTCCGAAGGGTTTCAGCAGTTGTGATCGATTGACACTTGCAAAATAATGTAGTAAGCCTGTTTTTAATGAGATCAACAACTTAATAATGCTAGCGGTATTTCAATCCCCGACTTCTTGTATCGTCACCTTAGGGTTTTACCAGTTGAACTCAATTGATACTAGCTTAAGTGTTGTGGTAAGCTTGTTTTTAATGAGATTAGTAACTCGGTAATGTTTGTAGGATTTGAACCCCAGACCTCTGGTATAATCATCCAAAGGTTTTACCAGTTGAAATTAATTAACACTTATAAATATTGTAGTAAGCCTATTTTTAATGAGTCAGTAAGTTGGTAATGTTTGCGGGATTTAAACCCCAGACCTTTGGTGTCATCACCAAAAGGTTTTACCAGTTGAGTTTTACTGACACATGCAAAAGGTTGTGGTAAGCTTATTTTTAATGAGATTAGTAATTCGGTAATGCTAGCAGGATTTGAACCTAAGACCTCTGGTATCATCAACCTAAGGGTTTTCCAGTTGAGCTCAATTGACACTTGCAAAAATGTATTGGTTAGGCTTTTTTTAATGAGATTAGTAACTCGGTAATGTTTGCAGGATTTGAACACCAAGTATCATCAACCTAGGTCTTACCCGTTGAGCTCAACTGGTATCATCACCCAAAGGTTTCTAATGAGATCTGTAAGTCTATTCCTAATGAGATCTATAAGTTTGTAATGCTAGCGGAATTTGAACCCTAGAACTCTGGTATCATCACCCAAAGGTTTTACCAATGAGCTCAACCGACACTTGCAAAATGTTATGGTAAGCTTGTTTTTAATGAGATGATTAACTCGGTAATGCTAGCGGGATTTGAATCCCTGACCTCTGGTATCACCACCCTAGGGTTGCTTGATTTCGGGTATCCTCACCAAAGGGTTTTACCAGTTGAGCTCAACTGAAACTAGCTTAACTGTTGTGGTAAGCTTGTTTTTTATTGAGATCAATAACTAGGTAATGCTTGTAGGATTTCAATCCCAGACATCTGGTATAATCATCCAAGGGTTTTACCAGTTGAGCTCAACTAACACTTGCAAAATATTGTGGTAAGCATTTTTTAATGAGATCAGTAACTCGGTAATGCTAGCGGGATTTAAACCTAGACCTCTGGTATCATCACCCAATAGTTTTACCAGTTGAGCTTTACTGACACTTGCAAAATGTTGTGGTAAGCTTGTTTTTAATGAGATCAGTAACTTGGTAAGTCGTTAATGTTAGAGGTATTTGAATCCCAGAGCTCTGGTTTCATCACCCAGGGTCTTACCAGTTGAGCTCAACTGACACCTGCATAAATGTTGTGGTAACCCTGTTTTTAATGAGATCAGTAACTTGGTAATGCTTGCATGATTTGAACCCCAAACTTCTGGTATCATCACCCAAGGTTTTAACAGTTGAGCTTAACTGATACTTGCAAAAATATTGTGGTTAGCATGTTTTTAATGAGATATGTAACTCGATAATCCTAGCGGGCTTTGAACCCCATACCTCCTATGGAAACATTAGTTTAATGTTTTTACAATGGTCTAAACCCTACGACTCGTGCTTTAGTTGAATCTATGAATGAGGGTCAATTCCTTAGTAAAACCGCAACACAAGTTAATGATTTCTTTATAAGACTTGCTGAAAATTCTCAACATTGGGGAAACTCACCTAATCCTATCCCTGGAGTCTATGAAGTTAAACCTACGGCTAAGATAGAACAAGACGGAGAGGTAAAAACTTTAATTCAAATAACCAACCCAACAATCCAAGTTGAGGCTCTCTCCTTACAAAGTAACCAACCCAACACCGTCATGAACGTTATGTAAGTGTTATATATCTTGTGAACTGTGACTGCCAAGGGCTTATGGTCTTTTCACATGTTATATAAGTTGTATGAGTCCTTGTATTAGGTCTAGGTCTTGGTGTTCAAGTGTCCGGAGGCCTACGGAGCTGAAGACATCAAGAATGGACATGAAGGAGGCAACCGAGCTCAACGGGAAGTCAAGCCGAGAGGTGGAGCAGAAGCAGCTGACAGTTAAAGGATGCAGCAGAGCTTAAAGGGTCAGTCGACTGACCCTTTGTGGGTGACCTGGCATTATAAGGTCAGTCGACTGACCTTAAGGGATCCAGTGGCATTTTGGTAATTACTTGGTCAGTCGACTGACTGACGGGATTCTGCTGAAAATCACCCGGTTTGCTCCGACTTACTCCCGGTTCAGTCGGTCAAAACCCTAGTTGGTCCATTGACTTTGACCAACGACCTAATTAGGGTTTTGACTATAAAAGCAACACTTAGAAGAGTTTTCTCTTCAAGGTTT
>JABWDY010038934.1:0-16227 GCA_013358455.1 Thalictrum thalictroides | reverse complement strand
AAATCGGAGAGAGATATATCATATACAGTATATCTTCTTATTAAAATTGTTTTCTATTATTTTCTTCAGCTTATTCAATGACTGACTGAATGACTCATCTAGTCTTCTTGGTTGCATGCATGCAGTAATTGCTATCTAAACACTCCTTCAGGCTCCAACTCAATTTTTTAAAAGTCACTTGACTTTTAAGTACAGTAATATTAAAAAAAATAAAAAAATGAATAGTACTATTCACTGAATCACTGTCACACTGTGACATTACCAAAAGTATTACTGTGTGATAGAAGTATAGAACCAAATTTTGATGTTCAGATGTTTGAAGACATGTGTATACATATCAAACTATTTACAACTTTGTCAGAAGCTAAAGAGATAAACTGATCAGCATAAAAATCTTTTAACCAAAAGGGTGTGACTTTGGAAATACACAGAAAATATAAGGATGACTGTCTGACTGACTTCAGAATCTGTTTTTCATTCAAAGTTTCAGTTCAAACTTCAAAGTGGTCCCTAACCTCTAAAAACACCAGAGAGAGAAAACTGTATAATGCTATAAAAGGCTTTTAAGTTTCTGTAATGACCCGTCACACAAGCCAATATTTGTGCTCTGCCACCCGCTTCTCCCTCTTTCGGCATTAGCTCGTTAATCAACAAAAATGTCAGTTAATTTCATCTTCTCTCTCTTAAAACCCTAATTCTTCTTTCCTTTTTACCATTAAAAACGAAAAAGTTTGGATCTTTTTTCTACTAATAGGTCGAAGAAAGACAAAGCAAACCTGTCAAACTATAATGACTACTACTGGCATTACTGTTCAGACTGATAAAGTTGTACCTTCTCTATGTATAATCATTTAGTTTTCAGTGCATTAAGAGACATCTGTTTCAGCGCGCGAATCTCGAGAAGATAAACACGGGATCCCTTATTTGTTTTGTAAAATTTTGATTGTGATTGATCGCTTCATCAGGTAGATTGCGATTGCTGCACTCATTGTTGTTTTGTGATCGATTGCTTCAATTTTTTGGATTTCTGAACGAAAGCAGCTGTATTGATATCAATTTTCTGGATCTATTTCTCGGTTTATTTGTTAAAAAGGGGAAGAAATTTGGTATAAATCAGGGCTATTGTTGGCTCGGTTTTTGATATATAGATGCAATGTGGATTGTAATGATGAAATTTGCACCAAATTGAGTAGTTGTGGGTTTTAAATCGACAATTGCTTGTAATTTAAGTCCAAGATTCGTTTCTTATCCATTTGAAAAGGATTGCTTGTAATTTAAGTCGAAGGTTTGAAACAACATTTCTAGTAAAGGAGGAACCTTAGGGAAGAAGGGTTTTGGTGGTTCGTTGAAGAAGGTGAGTGATCAGACATTTGTATTTGTTTTGTTGTTTTATTGCATCATTTGAGTTTGATTCGAGAATATGTTGTAGAAAACAACAAAAAGAGGAAGAACGATGATTGCAGCAAAATGGGTATTTAGATGGAATGAAGGTTTTTTTTAATGCCAAAGGAAGTTTGGATTCCACGGACTGATTTGTTTCGGTCAAGGATTGAAGGGGAAGAAATTTGTTCGGGACCTCCCATCTTGTGTAGGTGATTTTTAGTCTTATGGTGATGTTGTGCACTTACATTCTTCCAATGAGTTCTATGGAGGATAACTTATGAGTTCAGACCAGGTTTTGTTAAGAACATTGTCTTGTGTATCAGAAACCTTCCCATTTGTGCCTTCTTCTGGTTCTTCTCCGTTCAAGTCAGCTGAGGCACCCTTTGTTGATCAGTTTTTCTTGGAATGCCCTCCCCAAGAAGGGAGAAGATTAATATCTTGGGGTACTATGGATTTGCAGGGTAAGCCTTCAAGTTTTGAAGTTTCTAAGACTTCTTCTCTGGTGCAGGAGAAGACAAACAAGTCTCAGAGGATTCGCCACAAAAGTGTAAAGTTTGAAGACAATATACCTTCTACAGACAACCCCAGATTGATTTATATCAATGATCCGAGTAGGACGAATGACAAGTTTGAGTTTACAGGAAATGAGATCCGGACGAGCAAGTACACCATCATAAGCTTCTTGCCAAAAAATCTGTTTATTCAGTTTCACCGAGTTGCTTACTTGTATTTTCTTGCAATAGCTGTTCTGAACCAGCTTCCGCCGCTTGCTGTGTTTGGCAGAACTGTATCACTTTTTCCTCTCTTGTTTGTGTTGTCGGTTACAGCTGTCAAAGATGGCTATGAAGATTGGCGGAGGCATAGATCGGATAGGAAAGAGAATAACCGCGAGGCTCTAGTTCTTCAATCTGCCCAGTTCAAGGTGAAGGAGTGGAAGAAGATTCAGGCTGGTGAGGTTGTTCGAATCTGTGCTAATGAGACGATTCCATGTGACATGGTTTTGTTAGGAACAAGTGATCCGAGCGGTATAGCATACATTCAGACAATGAATCTCGATGGTGAGTCAAATCTGAAGACAAGGTTTGCTCGGCAGGAAGCAACCTCAATAGGTTTTGATGGAGGGAAGTTTTCAGGTCTTATCAGATGTGAGCAGCCTAATAGAAATATTTACGACTTCACAGCCAACATGGAGTTTAATGGGCATAAGTTCCCTCTCAGCCAATCAAACATCATCTTGCGTGGTTGTCAGCTAAAGAATACAGAGTGGGCAATTGGTGTTGTTGTTTATGCTGGGCAAGAGACAAAGGCAATGATGAATAGTGCAGCGTCTCCTTCGAAAAGGAGCAAACTGGAAACCTACATGAACAGAGAAACACTCTGGTTATCCATTTTTCTTTTTGTCATGTGTGCTGTTGTGGCAACTGGGATGGGACTATGGCTTGAGCGCCATAAAGATCAGCTTGATACTTTGCCCTATTACAGAAGAAGATTCTTTAACAAGGGTGTGAAAAACGGGAAAACTTATAGATATTATGGTCTTTCTATGGAGATTTTTTTCTCATTTTTAAGCTCTATCATAGTGTTTCAGATAATGATACCTATATCTTTGTATATTACGATGGAGTTGGTTCGGTTGGGACAATCATACTTCATGATTGAAGATAAGCATATGTATGACAGTACTACTGATTCGAGATTCCAGTGCAGATCGTTAAATATAAATGAGGATCTAGGCCAGATACGTTATGTCTTTTCAGATAAGACGGGGACACTGACCGAGAATAAAATGGAATTTCGCAGAGCCACGGTTTATGGAAAGGATTATGGGAACTCCTTTCCCATCAAGGACCCTTCAGTGCTGGATGCAGGCATAGCAGGTACAACTTTTATTTTATTTCCCGTGGATAATAACA
This sequence comes from Thalictrum thalictroides, assembly GCA_013358455.1. Lineage (NCBI taxonomy): Eukaryota > Viridiplantae > Streptophyta > Magnoliopsida > Ranunculales > Ranunculaceae > Thalictrum > Thalictrum thalictroides. The sequence goes on along the minus strand of JABWDY010038934.1, from coordinate 12,931 downwards.
TGATATTTGTACTTTTCTTTTCTGAAGGTTTTTATTTGTATGAGTTATTAATATCAAAAACTTAACTGAGGGTATAAGAGATGTCTATAAGTTGGATGGTTGGGATGCTTGTCTTGTTCGTATTTCAAATATAGATTGTGATTTGTGAAACTTATGAATGTAATTCAGGAACTGTACTTATTGTTCTAGTTAAATTTAATCCTAACCTGGCTTCCTATCTGGTATAGAATAAAGTAAAATCCCAACAATCATTGTCTGCATGTTAATCCCTCTCCATCTTTTGGGCATATCCTTCTGATTTCTTTAATTTTGTCTTGAATGTTGATGATCCTTCCCTTTCGTTACAATAGTAAGATAAGCAGGCAGCTATCTTTGATGATATAAAACCCTGGAGTCTTGTTGAATTTCATATATTTCGACTGTGATATTTCGCCCAATATCATCATGATATATGCCCTTGAAATGGTCATAGTCTAAAATCCTGTTATCTTGTTGCTTTGTGGATTTCTGAATATCTCCAATATCTTTCGAAGTAATCACTGAATTATGTATCCCAAATATGGTTCAGATTCTGTATATTTTGTCATTGCCACTCGAGCTTCTAATGCAACCAGTCGATGAACTGTTTTCCAATGTGGAGGACATCAACAATATACTTTCTTTCACCTCCAACAATCCCTAGAGTCCATAGACATAGGCCAGCCAAATATCTGTAACCGCAAATACCAGTGCTGTTACAAACATGTCTCTGGGCATGAAATAAGATTATGGGTACATTAGAAGTTGGATATGCCAAGGTGCTTTTGGCCTTCTGTTCTGTGTTCACCATCCCTATTCAGTCACTTTGGTGTCTTCATATCCAGATGGACAATACTCTAATGCCAATCTATCTTTATAAATTACAGAAAGATTGAAAAGAAAATTCCAAGTGTGTATTGTATGCTCCAAGAAAATATCTCTATGGTCTGAGATTGCGATTTGCGTGTCTTCTTTCTACAGCGGATTCAGGTGGGAAAAGATGGAAACTTAAGTCTGAAATAGCTGTTGACAGTGAACTTGTTGCACTGCTGCATAAAGAATTGGATGGAAAAGAAACAGTAGCTGCACACGAGTTTTTCCTTACATTGGCTGCTTGTAATACTGTGATCCCTATACATACCCGAAGTTCATGCTCTGGTTTTACAGCGAGTCAGTTGCACGAGGATGTAGAAGCAATTGACTATCAGGGTGAATCTCCTGACGAACAAGCTCTTGTCACTGCTGCATCTGCTTATGGATACACTCTTATTGAGCGTACATCTGGGCACATTGTTATTGATGTGAATGGTGAGAGACTAAGGTAGTATGCTATATCCACCTTTAATATTGTACAACTCATGACATACCCATACTTAATTGTTTCTTTATTATATTTACTGTTTTTTCTCTTAGCTCTCTTAAAGGGTTACACAAGTTTTTGGTTGAAACCGTGCTATGTATAAAATTTTGTTGGACCAACATTCCTTCTTACGTGATGCTACTTTGTTGAAATTTATTTAAATTGTGATACCATCTACTTATGTATCAATATATCCAATTCAGGTTGGAGGTATTGGGCCTGCATGAGTTTGATAGTGTGCGCAAAAGAATGTCAGTTGTTATTAGATTTCCGAACAATAATGTAAAAGTTCTCGTGAAAGGTGCCGACACTTCAGTGCTTAGTATTTTGAAAAAAGATAGTGAAGTTTCTGGCAACAAAGCACCTGTGGTTGTTGAGACGAGACAGGCTACACAAGGTTACTTGACTGAATATTCATTGCTAGGCTTGCGGACACTTGTTGTGGCCTCTAGAGATCTTACAGATTTAGAACTTGAAGAGTGGCAGTGCAGTTACGAAGAAGCTAGCACTTCACTCACTGATCGATCTGCAAAGTTGCGTCATACTGCAGCTTTGATTGAATGTAATCTGAATATCCTTGGTGCTACGGGCATTGAAGACAAACTGCAAGAAGGTGTACCAGAAACTATTGAGTCGCTCCGTCAAGCAGGAATCAAGGTGTGGGTTCTTACTGGAGATAAGCAGGAGACTGCAATTTCAATTGGTCTCTCTTGCAAACTCTTGACGTCAGATATGCAACAGATTATTATCAATGGCAATTCTGAAGTTGAATGCAGAAAACTGTTGGCTGATGCTAAGAGTAAATTTGGTGTAAAATCAGTTAAGTGTAAGAATAAGAATATGAAACAGAAAAATAATGTTGAGATTGATTATCTTGAGGTTCATGGAGAGATGGGGACTTCTAATGGGTCACAAGGCCATGCAGAGGGTGTGATGAATGCTCCATTAGCACTTATAATTGATGGGAACAGTCTTGTCTACATCTTGGAGAAAGATCTGGAATCAGAGGCATGCTTCCTTCCCTTATCTTTTTAATCTGATTTCATAGTCAGTGCTTAGTAGGACCTCACAACCTGTCTGTAATTCTTTCTGGCTTCATTTACATTAGATTGCAGGGTTGCATCTAATTTTCACGCTTCATGTTAACTGGTTTCATTCTAACCGTTATGTCATCTACAGCTTTTTGATCTGGCAATTTCTTGTAAAGTTGTGCTTTGCTGTCGTGTTGCTCCTCTTCAAAAAGCTGGTATCGTTGATCTAATTAAGAGCAGGACAGATGACATGACATTGGCAATAGGTGACGGTAAGTTGACTTTTTCAATTGTTGTGTTCTGTGTTGTTATAGTAGCAGCAATGCTTCAAGGCTTTTAACTCAGTTGTAATTGTTATGTTTTCAAAATTTTATTATTTTTTGTATCATATGCTTGAATGGTAATTCTGCCTTTCTGAAAGATGAAAAAAGGGGGTTGCTTTTAAGTTGTCTTTCCCCCCTCCCCTCAATGTTTTCATTCTGCCTGTTCATGTACAAATGTATATTGAATGTTTTGTAAAGCTCTCCAATATTTTCATGTTTTGGAGGCTACAAGCTTTCTTTCATGATAGTCGAGTTTACTTGCTTTGTGCTTATATAACATTTGATACAGGTGCTAATGATGTTTCAATGATTCAAATGGCGGATGTTGGTGTTGGAATTTGTGGCCAGGAAGGACGTCAAGCGGTTATGGCATCTGATTTTGCAATGGGACAGTTTCGGTTTTTAAAAAGATTACTCTTAGTGCATGGACACTGGAATTATCAACGTGTTGGTTACTTAGTTTTGTACAACTTCTATCGCAATGCTGTGTTCGTTTTGATGCTGTTCTGGTATGTGTTTTCAGAATGTATATATATTTCAAATATTGATTCCCATCTTATTTCAGTTATCTTTTCTTACCTATTCTATTGTCTCCATCATAGAGCTAGGGTAGTGCATAGGTAAAAGTGTAACAAACATTGAGGTTAGATTTTGTCTCAGGAAGAGGTGATCTTATGTGTAAAAGGACATATATCTTTAACCCGTTTTTGTATTGTGCCAGCTGAATTTCCCTGGAGAAGACCAACTGTTACTATTGAAATACTTGACCCTTTTACTCCCCTGAAAACTCCCCTTTTATACACCTGAGAAGATCATCTTCAAACTAATCATTCTGTTCCTCAAATGTTGTACATAATTGGTTTGTCAACCTCTTACTGATCGCTTAACTTACTGTTGTGAGAATGGGGAATTGTTTTCTATGAGGTTGAATCACCCATCCATGCATTACTGTGTGGTGGGGCCCATAGTTTAAAAGTTTTTGAGATCTTGCACAATATTTGGTTGTGAAATTTTTGAGATCTTGCACAAACTGTAGCAATATTATGGAAAATTATTTAGATTTGATAAAGTTGAGATTCTGACATATTAGTCCTGTTGGACTTGTTGGATTCTCTGCAGTAATTAGATTTGCATTATGGTGGGGTCAAATTACAGTAGTTGAATATACGACCTCTCCGTTTTTTATAATCTGCCAGCTGAATAGATAGTTGTTAATCTCCAGGTACATTTTATGCACAGCCTTTTCCACCACTTCGGCACTTACAGATTGGAGTAGCATGTTCTATTCCGTGATCTATACCTCTGTCCCCACAATAGTTGTGGGTATCTTAGATAAGGATTTAAGCCATAGGACATTGCTGCAATTCCCAAAGCTCTATACTGCAGGGCATAGATACGAAAGTTACAACATGAAGCTTTTCTGGATCACAATGCTTGACACACTGTGGCAGAGCCTTGTTCTCTTCTACATACCTGTTTTCGTCTACAAGGATAGCACAATTGACATTTGGAGTCTTGGCAGTTTATGGACAATTTCAGTTGTTGTGCTTGTCAATATTCACTTAGCAATGGACATCCAACGTTGGCTTTTGATCACTCATTTCGCTACATGGGGATCTATAGTCATCACATTCGTTTGTATGGTGGTGGTTGATTCAATTCCCATATTCCCCAATTACTGGTAAGTCTGTTCGTTATTATCACCAATTATGTTTGTACGGTACTTTCTCATCACAGTGCTTATGGAATCATGTACCTTTCGCAGGACGATTTACCATCTTGTTAAGTCGGGCACTTATTGGCTGACCATTTTACTGATAACAATCTTTGCTCTGCTCCCTCGTTTTTTATTGAAAGTTGTACAACAAAACTTTTGGCCTTCAGATATTCAGATAGCCAGAGAAGCTGAAATACTGAGACGCCCCAACCATTTGCGAACCAAACATTATCAAGGTTCAAGTTGACATGTATATTATTGTGATATAGACAAAGCTAATTTCATATTGACCTCAAGCTCATACCTCGTAAGACAAATGGGGCTTGTCTCATAAACCATGGTAAATATATGACTTCACTATTTTGATTCAGTCTTACATTTTTTCTCTCTTTTAGCCGAGAACTTGTTTCCTTTGTTTGGCCCCCTTTAACGCTATCTTTTCGAATCTGATATTGATGGTCCAAATCATTGTGGTGAGCAGATCTTACATATCGATGCAAGTAGCATTTTACAATTTTTATATCTTAGGACACTATGCATGCCTTTGAACTCACACTGCACCTTTAAGAGCCTACAACTTATTTTCATGATTCTACTACACACATTTCACACTCAAGATCACTTGGTGGGTTAATTTACAAGGAATACACTACTGCACACACACATGAAAGGTAAGGAAGTGATATCACTGAATTGCATGATAAGCTTTACTCAGATTTACTTGATTTGTTGGCTCTTTTTAATCTGTTTTTGTTCTCGCTCACCTAATGAGTTATATGCTGATTGAATGTCATTTGCAGTGGATTTGCACTAGATAGAAGAACTAGCCATGACCAACTAGATTGTGGAAATTGGTGCTTATTGGAACAATCACGTGAAGGATTGAGAATGCAACGGGGAGCCATTCCTGCTAACAAAGCAAAGGTTGATGGTGAAGTGAACTGAAGGTCTGTGGGGAGTGATTTAAATGATATGTGGCAGGTAGAATGAGCTGTCCAAGGGGGGAAAAATGTAAGAGCCGTGCAGGATCTATAAAGCACCTGTCTATCTTTTGGGTGCCCCAGTGAGATGGATTACACCACCATGATATACAAGTTGCCTGCTGTTTAAGGGATTCAAGGTTTTTCTGTGTACATAGACAGGCTTAAGCATCTTGCACAATGATAGCTGTATACTATCTAGCCATCTCAGGATGTCTGATTAGTAGTTGCAACTTGCAAGAGCTCCAAAGGTTCCAACAATTGTATCCTAAATTAAAGAGAGACTAAGTGAATTATAGTTGTCGATTGTGTTATGCAGGTCACCACTGTATTCATTACTGTTAGTGGTCATGACATTGACAAGCCAAAAGGTGTTCCGTACGAATATTTCTTCTGCACTCTCCATTGATTGTTGTGTACTTACATCTTAGTTAAAATGTTAAGTTGCCCACTTACTACTTGCCCAATTATTCATGGGCAGTGCCTCAAGGATCAAAGTTCATCCTTGTTACAGTTGAAACAAAGTCTTTCTTTCTCATTATCAAAAAAAAAAAGAAAGTCTTTCTTTCTCAAAGTCTTTCTTTTTTTCTTACCCTACTTCAAAACTGCCATCTTGGAATTCAACCAGAGATTGTTGTAGTTGGGATGGAATAACATGTGACGGAGTTGGTCATGTCATTGGGCTTGACCTCAGCCAAGAGTTCATTTCAGGTGGAGTTGATAACCCCAGTCATCTCTTTAAACTTACGCACCTTGAGAGATTAAATTTGGCTTACAATGAATTCAGTGGTATGCCTATACCACTTGGGTTGGACCAGTTTTATAACTTGACGCATCTCAATCTCTCCAACTCAGGCTTCACTGGGCAAGTTCCAGTTGGAATCTCACGTTTGAAAAGGTTGGTTTTGCTCGATCTATCTATATTATTTGCAACTAGAAATTATAATTTGAAACTCGAGAACCCAAATCTAAGAACACTAGTTAGAAACTTGTCAGAGTTGAGTGAACTCTATCTTGATGGCGTAAACATATCAATGAATGGAAAAGAGTTGTGTCAAGCCTTATCCCCAGTGCTCCCCAATCTGAAAGTATTAAGTTTACAAAACTGTTATCTTTCAGGGCCTTTTGATTCCTCTCTTTTAAAGCTTGGTTCTCTCTCTGAACTTCGACTTGGTCAGAACAATATCTCAGCTGTTAACCCAGAAATTTTTGGGAGTTTATCCAATTTGACGTTATTGCATGTCAGTAGTTGCAATTTGTTTGGAACTTTTCCAAAAGAGATATTTGAATTACCCTTGCTAAGGAGTCTTGATATCTCTAACAATCCACTTCTCCAAGGTTCTATGCCAGAATTTCCACAAAAAGGATGTTTATTAGAAGAACTAGTCATGGCTGATACAGGTTTGTTTGGGAAATTGCCTGAAAATATCGGTAGTCTCAGTTACCTGTCAACTATAGATCTTGGACATTCTGGTTTCAGTGGACCAATCCCTCCTTCCATGTCCAAACTTACCCAACTCCAGTATATGGACCTTTTTGAAAACAATTTTACTGGTCAAGTCCCAAACCTCAATTTGTCTAAAAATCTGGCATACATAAACCTTGCTCATAATCGCTCAACTGGTTCAATTTCTTCTCTCCAATGGGGCAGACACCTCAAACTTGTAAAACTTCATCTAAGAAACAATTCACTCAGTGGTACCATCCCACCAATTCTATTCACACTCCCATCCTTGCAGAAACTAGACCTTTCCCAAAACCAATTCACTGGTCAACTTGGTGAGTTTTTTAATCAGTCTTCATCAGTTTTAGACACCCTTGATTTGAGTAACAATAGGTTGGAGGGAAGTGTTCCATTGTCAATATTTGGACTTTCTAGTCTTCAAATCTTGGCAGTTTCTTCTAATAACTTCAATGGCACCTTAAGGCTTAGTATGTTTCAGAAGCTTTCAAACCTTTCTAGTCTAGATCTTTCAGGTAACAAATTGTGGATCATTAGCAGTGGTATCAACTCTTCCTTATTCCCCCAGATTGGTAATTTGAATTTGGCTTCTTGCAACCTGACAGAATTCCCACGTTTCTTGAGTAACCAATCTTCGTTGAGCTATCTAGACCTTTCTAACAACCAAATTCGTGGGAAAATACCTAACTGGATTTGGAAGATTGGTAATGGGTTCATTGTTCATTTGAATCTCTCTCTTAACTTCCTAGAGAATCCAGAGCAACCTTTACCTAAACTTCCTTTCAAATATTTGGGGACACTTGATTTGCATTCAAACTTGCTCCAAGGGTCACTTCCTATTCTGCCACCGGCTGCCTCCGTTATAGATTATTCATACAACAAGCTCACTTCCATGATTCCAGTTGAAATTGGTTCATATCTCCATTATGCTGTTTTCTTCTCTCTTTCCAACAATTTTCTCAAGGGAGAAATCCCAATGTCAGTATGTGAAGCTATTGGGCTTCTAGTTCTTGATCTTTCAAATAATGGTTTGAGGGGGTCGATACCCTTATGTCTTAGTAGCATGGAACTAAGAGTATTGAGACTGCGTAGCAATAATTTGCATGGCATAATACCAAAACCTTTTCCTATAGGTTGTGGCCTGAGAACACTTGATCTAAATGGTAACAAAGTAGAAGGCGAGATCTCAAAATCTCTTTCCAACTGCAGAATGTTAGAGGTTCTAGACCTTGGCAATAATCAAATTACCGGAACCTTCCCTTCGTGGTTGGGGGAGTTAACTAATTTGCGGGTTCTTGTTTTGCGGTCCAACAAATTTTATGGTCATATTGGACATCTAGAATCCAACAGTACCTTCAATATGTTCCAAATTATTGATCTGTCTTTCAACAAATTTACCGGTAGCTTGCCCGCTGAACTCTTCTTGAAATGGAAAGGAATGATGACCAACAATTACAACCAACAGATAATGAGATTTCAGTTCCTACAACTGAGTCGTCTCTACTACCAGGATGTTGTGACAGTTACAAACAAAGGAATGCCAATGGAGCTCCTGAAGATATTACCTATATTCACCTCCATTGACCTGTCAAATAACCGATTCGAAGGTGAGATTCCACAAGTTATAGGAGACCTCACACAACTCTATGTCCTCAACTTGTCACACAATGTGCTCACAGGCTCAATTCCGTCATCTCTAGGGAACCTTAAACAGCTTGGGTCACTGGACCTCTCTGATAACAAGCTGAGTGGAGGGATTCCTAAGAAATTGGCAGACTTAACGTTTCTAGTAGTTCTGAACTTATCATTCAACCAATTGGTAGGGAGGATTCCAGAAGGCCCCCAATTCCAAACTTATAACAATGCTTCCTTTGAAGGAAACAATGGACTCTGCGGTCCTCCCTTGTCGAAAACCTGCAGAGATGATGTTAAGGAAGTACCGTCAACAACATCAGACGAGGACGTGTGCAAGTTCTCTTTGTTCAAGGATTGTATAAATGGGGATATAATAAATTGGCAACTCATGTCAGTTACAATGGGGTTTGGTGTGGGTATAGGAATAGCTATTTGTATAGCAGTGTCTTGGTCAGCCTGGAATCGACTATGTATCACCATTAGCAAGAAGATCCTTAATATGGATTGAAATAGCTAATTGCAAATGTTGTAATATTTGTATATATTTCAATAAAGAAGAAACAAATAACTTGATGCAGTAAAAAGAAAGGAATTGTTAATCACTGACATGTCAACGCAAAGAGTTGTAATTAGAAAGCAATTAGTAAGCTGACTTTTAATAATACAAGCAGGGAATACAAAGAAGTTTACCTCATAACATCTTAACTCTGAAGGTCTACGCAAAGAGGTTTCGAACTTAAACTATAGCCCGTTAAAAAGACTGTCGTCATATTCCCTCTGCTTCTTTAACATTCCTGAAAAACCATGTCTCTCTAGAGGAGGTATATGTTTATCCATTCCACTCTCTCAGATGAAAACACTGCCACAGGCACAAACAACCACCAACTCATCGCAAAAATGGAATTTTCAACAAATGCTAGTTAGCTACTCATATAGACATATACAATTAAAATTTTAAAATCTACATTGTTCCTTTTGTATATAAACAAAATAATAATTTGTCAGCATTAATTACCAATTGGAATGATTTGTTCGCTAATAGTTGTCTGCACTCTGCAGTAGATTCTAAGTATATTGAATCAAGACGAGTCACATCTACTCAACCCTTAAGAGCTTCAACCCCCATTAGACCTTTATAAAAGACCAAAGGTGGAAGCCCTTGAGGGAGAGTGAATGTTCAATGCCTTGCATGTACCTACCTACCGTCTTCTTAGTGAGCATGCAACTTTGTGCCAATGTAGAAGAGAGCGGAGTTTGATTGTTGCTTAAATAGGGCATTGTCTAATGGTCCATAGATGATCCAGCTTTTACAAATTTAAGATAACATATTATTACAAAGAATAACATTATCAAAAACAAAGAATAAGTTCTTCATCATGTTTAATCGAATATTCGTGCTATCTACAATAATCTCCACGACAACGACTGAGCATTTACATGTGCACAGGATTTTATCGAAAAAGCTTGATTTAAGGAAATACATTGTATAAAGCAATTGCGAGGGGGAAAATTCTCATATTTGCTATGATAGACTAGAGCATGTACGATACTAGATAGTTCTAAATGTCTGTAATGATAGATTATGATATGTGCAATGTGCCAATGTATGTGGCGGATGGATTCACCTTCAGTAAATGATACTGATGAAACATAAGAGATAGGATGCAGCACCTTTTGTACCTATCACCAAATCCACAATGTTCCTCTTATCTATATCTTCATAGTTGTGGCCATGGAATCATTTTAGTTTACCTTAAAGAATAAAGTTAGTAGTTGACTTAAAAAAAGGATGATAAACCTCTCATCTATCTATCTACACAGATGGTTTGTGGCCAAAGAATCAATTCAGTTGAACCTTCTTTCACCTCTGATAAATGGTCTAATGTTGGTGGACACTTTGTAAAAATGCTTGAACATTGTTTTGGTGGGGTGAGCCAGGCCCTTGCAGTAGTGCAACGCATGGGCGACTCATGAAAGTCCCAATAGCAAGCTATTGTGATGGACCCTCCCCTTATCAAAAATTAATTTAATATCATGTGGACCTATGGCCCACGTATCAGATATTAAACTGATAAGAACAGATACTACACTTGATCTTAGCCAAAAGGCCGAGAAAGGTATGCTTTGGATACTGTTTGGAGCCTCCTTTTATAACTTTCTACTTCTGTACCCTTTTCTTTCTTTGGCAATGTGGGACTAAAGATTGAACCAATTTCAGCCGACAGGCTCTAATGTATATGTCTTTTGATTACTTTTAGGTTCTTTTTATTCAAAAACTAGCATTACAAGTTCTGCAATACTGTACATCTTATTCTAACCAAAACCTGAAACATATAATCTATCTATCTACATTAAAGATAGTTCCATTTAGTTGAGATTGCTGCCAGCCACATCAAACACAAACCTGTACCTCACATCGTTCTTTTCCATTCTCTTAAATGCCTCGTTCAAGTAATCTGCCTTCACTATCTCTATCATAGATTTTAGTCCCTTCTCTGCCCAAAATTCTAATATTTCTTGTGTTTCTTCCATGCTACCTATGAAACTCCCCGTTATTGACTTCTTTCCTGTGTTGATAAACAAACCCAGAAACACATAAATCGAATCAGAAACATAAGTAAACCAACATTTTTTAGCATTACTGGGGAGACCATCAAAAGAGTGCCATTAATGAAGTACCTAGAATTAAATCATCACTTTCAAACTGCAAAGGTTTTGGCGCAACACCAACCAACAAGAGCTTCCCAATTACTTTGAGAAGGGAAAGATATAATTGAAGTGGGTGTACTGCTGGGACAGTATCAAGAATATAGTCCAGACTCTCTGCAGCACCTTCCATCTCAGCTGCATTGGAACTCACTAGAAAATCATCAGCGCCCAAGTGCTCTAATGCCTCCACTTTCTTCTTGTCTGATGAGCTGATCACAGTCACATGATGTCCCATGGCCTTAGCTATTTGAACACCTACATGACCAACTCCTCCTAAGCCAAGAATCCCAGCCTTCAAAATCTTATCAGAATCATTGAATTGTCGTAATGCACTGTAAGCTGTCACACCTGCACATAGCAATGGTGCTGCCTGCTCTGGTGAGAGCTTGTCTGGTATCCTTACCACAAACCTGCATTTCACAATTGGTGACTTGGTGTCTTTGTTCATATTAATAAGAAAAAAGAGAAGGGATCAAGGGATTATATATTTAAGGGAAATTTCTAGCATACTTTTGATGTACTACCATTGCTGTTGAGAAACCTCCTTGAGTACGCTTTCCATCTTTGTGGATGCCATTGGTAGTAAAGATTCTGTTTCGGCAATATTGCTCCATATTGGACATACAAGCAGAACAATCGCCACAAGACCCAACTATACATCCAACTCCAACCAAGTCTCCTAATTTGAATTTCTTTACTGCTGAACCCAACTCCACCACTTCTCCAACTATCTCATGCCTATGATATTTCACACACAGGATGATATCAGAATTAAAACAATAAAAGCTATAACAATTGTAGGGAGATTCATGCAAGAATGCTTACCCTGGAACCAAAGGGTAAATACTCATGTGAATCTCATTCCTCATTTGATGAAGATCAGTATGATCAATACCACAATAAAGAACCTTCAGATTTACGTCTTCATCTCCCGTTTTCCTGAAGTGATCATCATGTTAAACATGGAAAGGCAGAGAGAGTTTAAATCTAAATTTTTTGGGAAAGTATACCTGATAGTAAAGGAATAGGGAGATAGAATTCCAGATGAATCTCTTGCAGCCCAACCAGTGACACATTGCTCTTCCATTCCTTTATGATAATGGTAATACAGTAGACGAAGATTACCTCTAAATAGATCTTTAAAGGATATATAGATGGCTGTTTTCTAAAAAAGTCAAAACTGATGGTTATTTAAAATATGAATATAGGTAACCCATCCAAATATCCAATCTGGTAGTTCCCATAGTTCAAAATATTGGTATCGAACAATGTATCGATTCTCCAAAAATTGGATAGATCGAGATATATCAAAATGTATCGGTGGATATTTGTCAAAATATGTATCAGTAAATATCGAATATATCGGAATGTATCGAGGAATATTTCGAAGAATCTCAGAAATGTATCGAATAAATCGAAAAATATCGAAATGTATCGAATATATCGAAATGTATCGGGATATATCGAAATGTATCGACCGATATATGCTGATACATTCAATCCGATAATATCGGAATGTATCGGTATCGTTTTTTTTGAAAACCGATATATATCCCGATATATCGGTTATCGGGATATATAGAGGTCATTCCACACGTCATAAAGGTTAATTGGTTATTATAGTCTTTATGATGATGTATAGGCATTCGGCATTCCAATTAGTTTGTCTTGCTTTCCAATGCTCATCAAGGCACCA
>JABWDY010038915.1:0-18954 GCA_013358455.1 Thalictrum thalictroides | reverse complement strand
ATGCACCTTTAGATAATTTGCATGGAATTCCATGCATGAAAATGAGGCACAATCAGATTTTGACACTTTTTTTTCTCTCCCTAGCTAATCTGTTTTCCCACTCGATCAACATCATCAGATGTAAAGACTTGCTTTCGCTTTGGTCCATTTAAGCATCCACATCACCTTTTCGATGACTTTGATGCCTATGAAACGAAATCCCCCTTATCGCTGTCATGCGAGAGAATGAACCTTAGCTGAGTGCCTGAGCTAGCAGTTGTTTGCACTTGGCAGAGTTGCAGGTCTAGAAGTTAAGATCAACTGCTCTTTGGCATTTGGCACTGGGCCAAACTAATAATTAAACAGCATTTGGGCTGCTACTATATGTACTCTGTCATGTTGTGGACTCTGTACTTCCAGACTGAATAAAATAGATACACAAAATGTATCATCTATGTGCCTCCTAGACAGAACAGTGGCAACATCTTTCTCTGGTGCCTGTCATGTTTATGATCTGTAATATATATATAGTCACTTTGGTTCGGATTACATGTGAAACATCACAGGACCAGAACATGTGAGCATGATGATAAGATTGCTAAAGCTTTGTTTTAGTCCCACAAGGGTAATAGGAGAAGAAAAGGGGTATTAGGTTGGTATACAAAAGAGAGGCCAAGCTAGAAGGAAAAGCATACCTTTCTCGGCCTTTTGGCTAAGATCAAGTGTAGTATCTGTTCTTATCAGTTTAATATCTGATACGTGGGGCACTGCCTCACATGATATTAAATTAATTTTTGTTCTTAGGGGGTGTCTATCACAACAGCTTGCTGTTGGGACTCTCAAGCGTCGCCCATGTGTTGCACTACTGCAAGGGCCTGGCGCACCCTACCAAATTATTGTTGAAATATTTCCTTCTTAGATACTAGTGAATGATAGTGCAGATGACTGAATGATGGCGCACCCTGCAGATTAATGTTAGTTGATGTAAGTAGTGATGTGAGGTCATAGACTCATCGGACACTACGTCATAGCTTGAAAAGCAACTAATATGAATCTGCAGATGACTTTGCTAGGCTTAGTTACAGATGACTCAAAACTGGCAGGGATTGAGGATGGAAGCTGGCTGAGTTACAGAACAGGGCAGTCTGCAGTAGCAGTGAACAGAGGATACAAGGCAGTGCATGAATACTGGATGAAAGTATGTATGTAGAAGGCATGTCCTCGATAGGATTTGAACTTTTAACTAATGGTGCATTTTATATGTAGGTACCCTAGTCAGGGCCAAAACGATTTGTTTGCTTTCAGAACAGTCCCACATTGGAGATACGCATGAACCCGGGGAAAAAAAGTAATACAAAACTATGGACTAGAGCAACTGTAGAACATATATACTTTCCCACATTGGAGATACACATATATACTAACCCCCTAGGTTAGTGACCTCCATTGCACTCAGGAGGGGCACTCGCCTAAGATATCTCCAAGTGGGATAGTCTACTTCATAATTTGTTGCTGAGGGGGTACGCGTTAGTGTGGCCCCTGCCAATCTTAAGATAAAGTCTGTACATATACTGACCCAATGTTTGGAGTCTGGACTGTCTTCTAAAAATATTACTTTTATAGAGATTACAAGTTTACAACTGGCTAGGATATGAGTATATGGCAGACAACCCCCTTCTTAATTCTAATCCTCAGCTAACTGCTTGAAACTAATTGGTGTTACAAATTTGGGATCCCCGTCGTATAAAGTTTGAGCTGCCAATTTTGCGGTAGCCTGTGTTGGATGCAACCAATCCCAAAACAGATACTCGTCACGATTTTGACAAAGACCAACTTCCAGTATACATGGAAACAAGTCACTTCCACAACAAGGGTTTGCCAGTTCCGTGAAGTCTAAAATACAGGAAAACCAAAAATTATTCTTGTACAAGTACTACAAATGTAAAGCTTTCTATTTATGTTATTCAAGTGAAATACTTACTGAATTTGTAAGCATTAGTCATGAAATCCATCGCCATCTTATAAGTATTCCCAAGAGAGTATTTCATTTCTTTTAGTTCAGAGCCGAGACGAGGCAGCATAGCTACCATTTTCGAATAGAAAATTCGAGAGTACTTGTTCAAGTCCTCTACACATTCTGTATCATTGAAAATTCTTTGAGATGGAACACACCCGAGTGGTGAGACGCTTATTATCCCAAATTTTCTTGCTCCATTTGAATATAGAGTCTGCATGGCTTATACACAGCAGAGTTCAGATTCAAGTACTTGATATAATCGAACGAACAAAATATGATCAAAAGAAAGAAACTTCTCACCCTTAAGTGATTCTCGTATGCATATACAAGTGTGGAAACAAACTTCTCCTGGTTTAAAGTTTTATTGAAAAGATAGTATTCGAAAATGTCATTGCTTGCAATGCTAAAGAAATAGACAGACTTCGAAAGTAGTGTATCTGTCGCATTTAGACCCAAGATTTCAGTAATATTCCCGCGGACAGTTGCAAATTGTTGTATCTGTTTAGTGAAGGAAACTATCTGTTCCTGTTGATTTGTCATATAATTGTTACAATTACATATATATGTAAATTAAATCAAGCAAAACATGTTCCATTAGATGTTCACGGCTATAACTTTAAGGTAGATAGAAGGAAAAACTTACTTCTAGTCCCCCTGTATGTTCAAGTAATTCAGCCCCTCCTGATGCAAAATTGGCACCATGGATTATATCGTTGGGAAGACGTAGGGCTGATCTGTCGAGAAAATCCAGAAAAGGTAGAGGACTCTTCATAAATCCCATCCGCTGGGCTGTTACAATCAATCATTCATGAAATGTTATATACAATTACTCCCTACTTAGGTACAGCGGAAAATATTTTAAGCTGTGACAAACTCTTGATTTATACATACAAAGAAAATCGGCAATGTTATAACCATTACTGAACCTCCCAGTAGGTTTCGAGCCTGGATAATCTATACCATAGGGAGGAAAGTTGGCCTTTGCTATTGGTAAGATGAAGTGGTTATTGGTCCCAACATCAGCAGTAGAGTCCCCAAATATGAATACAGCCGGAACAGTAGTTGCATCCACAGCCATGGACAGATATGAAACTAGTAGTACTAAGGAATACAAAACCCATTTCTCTTCCATGGATGTAAAAAGGGTCCTCTCCAAGTTAACAGAATTAGTGTTCTTCGCGATATGATTTATATATATGAATTCGAATGGTGTTAGCGTCAGTATAAAGCATCAAGATGAACAAGGAACTTAATTTGGCTGGTTAGTTGAATGTTTAGACTAAAATCTAAACAATTTTGAATAAACTTGGTGAAATCGTAGAAAAGCAATATGAACAAATCACACATTTTGTTTATTCCAACATATTTATTGTAATGTACAAATTAAACTTATTCACGATACTAAATTTTGGACTAATCATAGAAGTTTAAATTAGCTTCCTGAAATACAAATCTAAGTATCTAACACTATTGTTTGAATACTCAGCTTTTACATTGTGTTCCATGCATGAAAATGAGGCCCATTATCGCTGTCATGCGAGAGATTGAACCGACAACATCCCACATAGAGAGGAATACCTTAACCGAGCTAGCAGTTGTTGGCAGAATGGCAGGTCTAGAAGTTCAGATCAACTGCTCATTGACTGGACCAAATTAAACCACATTTGGACAATTGGGCTGATCCTATGTACTCTGTCATGTTGTGGACTCTGTATTTCCAGAATCATCTATATGCCTCCTAGACAGAACAGTGGCAATATCTCTGGTGCCTGTCATGTTTATGATTCATTGATTTGTAATATATAGTTGCTTCAGTTCGGATTACATCTGAAACATCACTAGACCAGAACATGTGAGCATGATAAGATTGCTAAAACTTTGTTTTAGCTAGAAAATCATCTGATAAACATTTGGTTTTAGCATCGAAAAGTTGGTGTGGATGCTGAAATGGAACAAAGCGAAAGCAAGTCTTTACATCTGATGATGTTGAGTGGGAAAATAGATTAGCTAGGGAGAGGGAAAAAAAAAGTCTAAAGTTTGATTGTGCCTCATTTTCATGCATGAAATTCCATGCAAATTTTTAAGAGTGCATGCATGTATATATTCTCCACTCTATCTTTTTTCTTTTTGCGATTGTCTGCAAATCATGGTGCTATGATGATGGTTTCCGATAACTTTCTTCTTCTGCATATTTTCCAAGTATCATATAGTGTAATTTCACACTACCCTCTTATGCAATGGATTGATATATTGAGCCTATGTTTAGAATATTCATGGCCTAGGTTAGTGACCTCCATTGCACTCAGGAGGGGCGCTCGCCTCAGATATCTCCAAGTTGGATAGTCTACGTCATAATTTGTTGCTGAGGGGGTACGCGTTCGCAAGTCCCCTACCAATCTTAAGATAAAGTTTATACATATACCCAATGTTTGGAGTCTGGTCAGTAAAAACTTGATTACTTTTATAGATATTACAATTGGCTAGGATACTTGTATATGACAGACAACACCACTTCTTAATTCTAATCCTCAGCTAACTTCTTCAAACCGATTGGTGTTACAAATTTGGGATCCTCGTCGTATAAAGTTTGAGCTGCCAATTTGGCTGCAGCCTGTGTTGGATGCATCCAATCCCAAAACAGATACTCGTCACGGTTTGGACAAAGACCAAATTTTATTATACATGGAATCAAGTCATTTCCACAACAAGGGCTCGCCAGTTCCGTGAAGTCTAAAATACAAGAAAACCAAAAATTATTCTTGTAAGAGTACTACAAATAATGTAAAGCTTTCTATTTATGTTATCCAAATGAAATGCTTACTGTATCTGTAAGCATTAGTCAAGAAATAAATCGCCATCTCATACATATTCCCAAGAGAGTATTTCATTTCTTTTAGTTCAGAGCCGAGACGAGCCAACATAGTTACCATTTTCAAATGGAAAATTTGAGAGAACTTGTTCAAGTCCTCTACACAATCTGTATCATTGTAAATTCTTTGAGCTGGGACACATCCGATTGCTGAGACGCTTATTATCCCAAATTTTCTTGCTCCATTTGAATATAAAATCTGCATAGTTAAGATTCAAGTACTGCTTACTATAATCGAACGACAAAAAATGATCAAAAGAAAGAAACTTCCCACCCGTAAGTGATTCTCGTATGCATCTGCAAGTGTGGCAACAAACTTCTCCTGGTTAAAAGTTCCATTGAGCAAATAAAATCCCAAAATGTCATTGCTTCCGATGCTAAGGAAGTAGATAGACTTAGAAAGTAGTCTATCTGTCGCCTCTGGCCCTAAGATTGCAGTAAGATTCCCGCGGACAGTTGCAAATTGTTGTATCTGTTTAGTGAGGAAAAATACCTGATCCTGTTGATTTGTCGAAAAATTGTTACAGTTACATATATGTACACAGCTATAACTTTAAGGTAGATTTAAGGAAAGACTTACTGCAAATCCCCCTGCATGGTCAAGTACTTCAGCCGCTCCTGACGCAAAATTGGCACCATGGATTATATCGTTGGGAAGACGTAGGGTTGACCTGTCTAGAAGATCCAGAAAAGGTGGAGGACTCTTCCTAAATCCCATCAGCTGGGCTGTTACAATCAATCATGAAATGTTATATACTACAATTAACAGTTACCTAAGAATGTATGGTATTACTGGAATAAGCTAGGGAAAAGTAATATTACATACAAAGAAAATCGGCAATGTTATAACCATTACTAAACCTCCCAGTAGCTTTCGAGCCAGGATAATCAATACCATTGGGAGGATAGTTTGCCTTTGCCTCTTTTGGTATGTTGAAGTGGTTATTGGTCCCAACATCAACCGTAGAGTCCCCAAATATGAATACAGCCGGAACAGTAGTTGCATCCACAGCCATGAACAGTGATGATACTAGTAGTACTAATAAGGAATACAAAACCCATTTCTCTTCCATGGAAGTTAAACTGAATTAGTGTTCTTCGTAAGATGATTCAATTTAAAGGGAGTACTCTATTTGTCGTTTAACATCCAACTGTCACAAGCATCAAGAACGAACAAGGCACTTCATTTAGCTGGTTAGTTAAATATTTGGCCGATCAATTGATACGTAAATAACTTGGTGAAATCGTAGAAAAGCAATAGGACAAATCAGAACATATATATTTATCGTAATGTACAAAGATCAACTGAACTGTCACAAAGCAAAACTAGTGATATATTATAATGTTAAGTACACTATTAGCAATTACAGATTCTTTGGGTCTAGGTAGTAACGATGAGCTTTTATGTCATTCAAGATTGCAACTCTACGGTTGTCAGTCTGGTATGTAATGAAGCAATTTTTTATTAGGAGATTAAGGTGTGGTCATGTACTCATGTCATTAAGCTGATACAGCATGAAGAAAGAATCCTGCATTCCATCCCTTGACTGTAGTCTCAAGCTCTGCACAGCTGCTTGTTCCTAGACTGCTTCTTCTGCGTGTCCTGAACTGACAGATTTCTGCCGCTGCTTCCATTGCCCTGCTTGATGTGCTACCCTGTTTTCTGCTGTTGTTCCTGGACATTGACATGTTTCACAGTTTCAGCAACAACTTAAATCTCTTCACTGCTCCGTCTTCAGCTGCTTCTGTGCCCTGTCGCCAATCTGCTGCTGCTGTTAAACAACAAAAACCCCATCATTACATGTTTCTGAAGCTACTACTCTGCGTTCTCATAAAAATATATCAACCCAGCCACACCGCAGCTCACTAAAAGTATGCCCTTTCCTATGATGGAAAGTCTCCTTGCTTATCTCCATCCAAACCCAAAGGGCTAGCCTCGGCTCACTGTTGAGTGTTGAATATCATTGTGTTGCGCATACACCATATCACCCAAATGGTGGCATATGGTATCTGTAAGTACCATAGATCCCACTATGATTTAGCTTACGTGGAAAGCATGAAATACATTGTCTTTTAGCGGAGCACGTGACCGGCACATACTCCAGCTATTCGCCTATTTGCCACTTGTTTGACCACAGTCAAACAAGTAAGGGAATACAAAGATATCATCGCTCCACGTGGCACTCCATACGCCGACAGATCTAAAAGTTAATCTAACGATCACGAACAACTAGGTATGCACTCCTATAAATAGGGACAAACACAAGATCCCAGGTAGGTTCCATCCCATCATCTACAGTAGCCGCTTCATTCCTTTGGTCCTCCATTAGTCTATCTATACTAACTTAAGCATCGGAGGACTAACGCTGGTATCCCACCGACGCCCCCCTTTATTTGTCCTTGTGCAGGTTGACCCGTATCTCGAGGAAGAAACTGTAGAAGAGGACATACAGTATCGTTGCACTTATAGTAGTTTTATACCCTTTCTAAAACCATTTGGTCCCAGTTTCGGCCATACTGACAAGAGAGATTCTGTAGTGTTGTTAGTCTTGAGAGAGTATATATCGTCTTTATACATGGCGCCAATATCTACTTAAACATGTGGATTACAACCATAGTTCAAATTATCGGACATATCTTTGAGAAATTAAATACACGAAAATATACACGAATATTCACAAATACTCGGCTTTTACATTGGTTTCTACTTTTTAGTGTCGAAATCTCAGCATTTCAAACTATATGATTACAACTAGCTCGAGATTTTCCTTTGCCAGTAACATTGTATTCTCAGGCAGTCTTTCTGCCACTAACATATCGATCCATTGCATATGAGGGTAGTGTGAAACTAGGCCAAGCAGTACAGTCTAAACATACCATAAAACTTTCCCTTTTTTCTTCATATCAGTTACTTGATCAGAAGCCGCATATTATTGATGACCATATGTATCTCTCTTTCTCGACACGTCCCTGTCGACAATTCTAAGAAGAAACGCAACTTGAACATCAACTATCATTCTTACCAACCAATAATAAAGATAAGAAAAAATGCTGTCATGAAGGTATAATTCCAATGGATATTCCCTTAGTAGTTTGGCTTATACCCTACATTAATAAAAGGGGACTTTTAACAATGAGATACATCATCATATGTTCTTCAGTAGCTAGCTTTTGGATTTGTTATGTAGCAGATATGAATATGTTTTGTTGATTGTCATCTAATTATGTTTCCCTGTGTAAAGTACAGTTGAGCATATAATATATTGAAATTATGATTAGATGACCATCAGCAAACACATTCATATGTTGGCAACTATCTTGTCAGATAGCTCTAAGTCACTTCTTTCCTTCAAATATCTTCCCCTTTCTACTTTCGATTATCTTCTGATCACCACTTCGATCACTTAACTTATTTCTGCATTTACATTAGCACCGACTGCTAATTCGTGAATGAGCAATAACTAGACAAAAAACCATGGCAGCTGGAGTCACACAAGACCAATTCGACCAACTCCAGAAGCAATTTAAGCTAAGCCCTACTACATGATACTTGGAAAATATGCAGAAGAAGAAAGTTGGAAACTATCATAGCACCATGATTTGCAGACAATCTCACATATATTGTAGTCCAACATGGTAACTACTTGAGACTTTTTTTTTCTCTCCCTATAGCAAATCTGTTTTTCCACTCAACAACATCAGATGTAAAGATGACTTGCTTTCCCTTTGGTCCATTTCTCTGTGTAAAGTTGATGAGCATATATAATATTGAAATTATGATTAGATGACCATCAGCAAACACATTCATGATTCATATTATCTTGTCAGATAGTGCAGCCACAATTACCCCTTCATATATGTAGGCAACTCTCTTGTCAGATAGCTCAGCCACTTCATCTCTCCTTCAAATCTCTTCCTCCCATCTCCCCTTCCAATCATATTCTTCACCACTCCGATCACTTACTTATTTCTGCATTTAAATTAGCGCCAACTGATTCGTGAACGAACGATAACTATATATGGACAAAAACCATGGCAGGAGTCACACGAGCAATTCGACCAACTCCAGAAGCAGTTTCAAGACCCTGCTACATGCACAATCAAACTTTGATCTTTTATATGGTAACTATTTGAGACTTTTTTTTTTCTCTCCCACTCAACAGCATCAGATGTATAGAGTTGCTTTCACTTTGGTCCATTTCAGAAGCCACATCACCTTTTCAGATGACTTTGATGCCTACGAAACGAAATCCCCCTTATCGCTGTTATGCGAGAGATTGAACCTACAACATCCCACATGGAGAGGCATACCTTAACCAAGCTAGCAGCTGTTGGCAGAATAATATGGCAGGTCTAGAATTTCAGAATTCAGATCAACTGCTCTTTGGCAATTAGCACTGGGTTAGTACTTAGTACTTAGTAGACTTCGCGCTCATTGGACTGGGCCAAATTAAACCACATTTGGGCTGATCCTATGTACTCTGTCATGTTGGCCCAACATGATTAAATTGTCCATATCCATCTAATGGTTGTAACAGAGACAAAATATTGTCAATTTGTCTGCAGTTCAAAGATAAATGTATTCAGAGGTTCTTACAACATTATATATCACTTTTCTTGTTTTAATCATTGGCTTTAACTTTTCTATTTTGTTTTTCCATGCGAGCCGGCTGGATTCTTATAAGAACTAATCAATTTCAGGTCATTGATCAAGAAGAAAGAATGGGAATCCGCGGGTGTGTCAGTATAGAGATTAATGAATCCATGTACTCTACTCCTGTGCCTATGATTGGCCTGTACATTGCAGGAGCATCTATGGTATGTTTCTTAGCTATGCTTTACGACATTCTTTCTGTATTTTGTCATAGGAAGCGATGGCTACCCTGCAAATTTTTTTCACTTAACTCTGTCACCCTGACTTTACTTGGTATAGCTGCAAAACTCCCAGTAGATCTTACAACAGCCATGCCGAGTGCTATAGACCAAATGTCTAAACTTACTGGGACTACCATTATATGCACATCTATGGCTTTTCTATTGCCTTCCCTTGGAACAAATCAAAGTTCCGAATGTTTAACAAACATGGCTGCCCTAAGCATTCTTGTTGTGACTGTTATCGTCAACATCTGCATACAGATTAGCACAGGTGTTATCTTCTTGTTTATTATAGAACACATGATTATTATGTGTTGTTTGACATTATTCCTCATATTGATGTGGAGCTCTGCTGTGGAAAGTAACCGCCAAAAAGCAGTCGATCTGAACAGTAACAAAAAGTTCTTAACAAAGTGTCAAGGCAGCATGATGCATCGACTCAAGTTGGTCTACATGTATGGTTATAATAATAGTCCTCAATTCTTTCTTTGTACATATCTAACGCGTGATGTAATCTGCTTGTTATGTGTAGTTTGTTTAGTCGTAATCATGCAAGCTGCCTGCAGATCTCTCAGTTTGGTGTATTGTCCAGGGAGTTCAGACTATAATTGGTCAATATGGATCATAGTGTTGTGTCAGGTTCTAACAATTATGTTAGGAAGCTTTGCCACTATCTTTAGATGGCTTAACTTGTACTTCAGCAAGTATGCATTTGGTCGAGGTGAAGAACACGCTGAAGTAATCGACGAAATAAGAATGAATCCTTTATTGTTGATGAGGACTTCTTTATGGGATCGTTGCATCAGAGTGGGACAGAACATCATATGGAGGGTGTTTATTATGGTATATCTTGTCCTAGCTCCATTAGAGAAATTGCCAAGAGCTCTTGTTAGTTTTTATTTCAAGCCAAAGCCAAAATTTGAAGGAAATGAAGAAGCAGCAGAGGAATATAAAGATCTGTTTTATCATTCTGAATACCGTTTAGTTGATGAATGGTCACTGGATATAAGTATCAAGGAATTGACGAGATGGATAAAGGTGAGCAAAAGCGCGTCTCTAAAGTATCTGCCCCAACTGCTTTCCAAAACTCTTCCTTCCAGTAGACCATATGATCATACCGACATGGAATTCAAGGATCAACAAGATAGTATTACAGTGTCATCTCTTTCATTGGTACTGCTTGTAAGAATTGCTCAAGTTTCATTGCCGCCCGAACTTACTGAATCTCTATTACTAGCATACACTGAATGCCATGAAATCATAGGTTTTATTCATAATAGAATAAATGAAGTAAATTTCGAGAACCAGAAGATATCTATGCATGCAGATGCTGTATGGAGAGGTAAAGGTTTTGGCAGCCTTCTCCCTGAGAGATATAGAATCGATAGTGGTCAAACTGATAAAGCGGGCTTATTAGATTGTGCTCTTGTGATCATCCGAGTATTACAAAACGACTTTCCTCATCAAGGATCGTATGTAATGCTTAATGTAAAAGCCATTTCGAACTTTGTCACTCGTCAGAACTACTCATGTATTGAAGATCTGTATAACTATATTGAGCAGATATTTGTTGACATGGTGCATATATATTTTGCTCAACTACCTCATGCTATATTCAAAGATGTAAATGATAGCCCTGTCGAAGAATTTGAGGGCAGAACAAGAAATGCTATACGGTTTCTTTGTCAACTTGAATCATTGGAAGATCAAATTCAATGGTCATTTCCTGTGGGAACTAATATCTTGAGGCTGATAACGTCTGAGTTAGTTTCACGAGTGTAAGAGTCATGAATTTCGCTTAGTAGAGCAGGACAATCTTCATGTTTAAATTTCTAACCATACTACTAAATTTTTAGATGTTATAATTCAAGTTGACATTGAATAAATTTGTTTGCTAGTCCAAAATGGTGCTAATTTCGGATCATCCTTGTAATGGGAAGCTTACAATCTCCGCACCATTTAGCTACCCTGTCATGACAGGAGGGCCTGCAAGTATTTGACAGTAAATAGCCTCAAGTCTTGATCTTAACATTATTCATTGATCTGCTCTCGACTTGAACTGGTCTTCGACTTTCAACGCTACAATGCTACATTTGAACAAACTAAATGTTCAAAACACCTGATTAACTCAAAATTTTGATATTGCAATTGGTCCGGATTAATTATCTGTGTTATGGCAGGAGGTTTACAACCCTGATACTGATAGAAAGTTAGGAACAGTGAACACCACTTCGCTACCCTGTCATGACACCACATGCTGTATTTGAAAAACATCACCTTGTTATTCTAGTGGATTAGTGGCCTGCTAGAGTTTAACAGTCAACTGATGTACACTAGATCGATAAACACTTTACCGTTTCCATGTTCAATCCTCGGTTTCTACTGTTTCTTTCTAGTCTCTACGAAGACTATGATACACCCCTATCTTCAACCATAATGAGAAGCTTGTGAGAACTTTTTGTAGGTCTCAAGTCTCTGACTGTTCAATAGCCTCAAAAGTGTTGTAATGTGGTATTAATGTTTGCAGTTGGAGATCATGGAAATTGTTCATTAGTCACTAGTCACTACATCACTACATATGACATGATATTAGTGGTAAGCACATTAATTAATTCCTACCTTCTGACGTGTTTTTGATAAGAGTTAACAAAGAAGGCAAAAAGTAATAAGGAAATTAAACCTCATGATGCTTTACCATCTGCCAAAATCCATAAAAGCCTCTTCATTTAGGGGAAAAAATGTATCAATCAGAGCTCCAATAGCATCTATAAAGTGCACAAATGTGATGGTGGGCAAGGGCCACTCACTAGCCTCCATAAATTAGACTGCCTACCAGCATAACCCTCAATGCAAGTTTCCTTGCTCATTCCTAGTTCTTAATAGAGATCATTTGCAAGCCATGGCCATTGACAATAGGGTACCCATTCTGTTAGTAAGCATAGCCTTAGTCTCAATGGCTATTGGGTTGAATCAGGCTGAAGGAACTACGCATACGGTTGAGGGATGGGCATTGATGAAATACAACAAGTACGCAGCAGCTGAAAAGTTCACTGTCGGAGATACTCTGGGTAGTGACGTCTTCCTACAATGTCATTTGTACTTCTGCAGCATTTCATTTAGTCAAAAACTTCATTTATAACTTTCATTTGTTCTTCTTAATTATTTCAGTTTTCAAATACATCCATGGACAACATAACGTTCTACGCGTTACCAGAGAAGATTTTTTTCTTTGCAATGGGTCTAATCCCATTGCAAACTATGCTACTGGTGACGATTTTGTCACTCTCGTGGAAACAGGAGATCACTTCTTCATCTGTGGCGTCAAAAGCCACTGCCTAACTGGGCAGAAACTGAACATTCTCGTCAAACGTGACCATAGTGCTTCTTCTCCACCACCGTTTTCCTTATATCCAGTTGTTCGTGTAGGGATTAGCTTATTGGTTTTATGTTTTCTCTACTAATTATGTTTGTAGTAGATATGATCTTAACCTATTTGTAGGTACATAATGTATTATTTAGAAATAATCATACTATGCAGTATAAATCAAACAATCGAGCAATTAAGATGGATGCTCATATATAATTATCGATAATGTACATGTAGGAAAACTTGTACATTTTAATCTGTAATTATTTTGCAGAAAGATACACAACCATTACCATAAGGGGTAAACAGGCTTCATGTTTGGATAGAAGTTACCAAAATTTTGTTCATCTTGGCCTGGCTTTTGGTTTTCATTGAACAATGCAAAGATGAAGGCTTCGAATGGACGGTCATACCTTGGAGTTCCCTTTAAAGCAATATTCTTAAAATTGTTGTTGTAAATTCGTGCATTCTCCACAGTAGCGAATTGCCCACCAGCAGTAGGCCAACCAGTTTCAGATAGAATAATATCCATATCATCTTTTCCCACTACTTTTGCTATGGCAGCTGAAAAAGAATCAAACATAGCTTCGAAAAGACCATAATAGGTTAGGTTCTCGTCTGTGAAAGCTGGAGTTTTAGAATTGGACAAAGCATAGTCCAAATTAATGTTGGACGGATCAGAGTTGAGCGCAAAGTAAGGGTACACATTCACCATGATTGGCTCGGATTTTGAATATAAGAAACTCAAAACATCCATCATAGTTTGATCTGTAATAACTGCTTGTGATGGAGGATACGTAGAAGCAAGAACAGAACCTGACATCACAGTAGTGAGTTCTAGTCGCCATAGGTTAGCTGCATCTAGGCTCCAATAGAAGTTTTTTATGGCTGGAAGAAGATATTGAGCATTTTCTCCAGGGATTACCTCGTTACCTACAGAGATAAATAGGATAGTAACGTCGTTTATGAATGGAGTGACATATGTGTTAATCCAATCTGTAGTAGCTTGTTGACTACTTGCAAGGTAAGCCAAATCCTGATTTTTCACCCCGAGGGAGACACCGATGCTTGTACCTTTTAATGCTTGGAGAACTTCGATCTTTGGCTCAAATATCCTAACCATTGGAATCCTTTTATCTAAAAGCAATTTTACTGCATCTGTAGGGTTTGGTAAATCATTCCCAAGAAATCCATAATTAACTCCAACTTCCACTGATTCTGTCAAAAATAAAATGCATCGAAATTTAAATATTCATACGTTAATATAATCTTATGAGTTATGAGCAGTAATCTCACTATCATCAATATATACCTGTGAAGAGCTCCTGGTGAGATACTAGAATCAACATGATAGTGATCAGCTTTGTCCATGCTGTGGTTTCCATGGTATTTGAGACCTGTGAATTGTCAAAGAACTTAATTGTCAGTGAATAAATGTTTTACTATCCACCAAAAAAGCTAGCATTAATCAAAATAACTAAATATGTAACAGAGAAATCAACAAATTGCTTGAAAAAAAACCAAGAAAAATACAAACCTTATAGTTTTTTTTTTCAATTGGGTGAAGAACAATGAGGTTGTTGCGCGCTATAGATTTTTTGTGTTTCAACAATGAGGTTGTTGAGCGTAAGAATAAAGTGATGAGTTGTAGATTTATTTCTGGGAAAATAAATGTAAGATTGATTCTAATGTAATCCTTTAAAAGATTTGAAATTTATTGTCTTGCTGTAACAAGCTATATATGAAATTTTTATTTTGAAATAATTAGATTGCCATGTATATAATATAAAAAAGCAATGAACTTGTGCAAGAAAATTTGAAAACCAACCACATTGGATGCATCAGAAATAAATGATGAGCTTGTACTCTCTGTTTGGTCTCATACATACAAGATTCTGCGCGGAACAATCCGAGGATTTAACTTCATTGGTAAGTATCAAAGTAATGGCATATATCTCTAAGAACTCTTTTAGAAGTTCTTGCATGTACTTCTAAAAGACTAGAGCCATATTTTTAAATCCATCCTCTTCCATCTGCAAAATAGATGATACCATTGGCAAGGAATAGTGGTTTTTCCCATGGGCTTAATTGATCAATGGGGGTCTATTTTGAGAAAAAAAATTGGCCCAATGTGACCAACGTCTCTTGAGGCCCATTATTTGCACCCAATTGCCTTTTAATTACTCAACCACTTGTGTTTTGGCGTCTCTTCGACTCTTCCAAATGACTACTTCCAACTTCCTAGTAATGTAAGAGCTCTTCATTGAGGCATTTCTTCAAACACATTTTCCATTCCAACTAATTAAACACATTTTCAATTCTTACTAACTTTAACACGTTAGCTTTCTCTGTTTCACAGTGGTCTAAGTCACAACTAATAATGGAGTTCGATTCCAAAACATGTGGGGTTACACTTTTGTATGTGGTTATTTATTTGCAGGTTTCTATGGAAGGTTCAATGTGGGGTTACGACCTCGCAGCCGGCTGCTTCACAGTAATGTCCTTAACAGATAAATCTCATGTGGTTGTTGAAGTAAGATATATTACATTTTTCATTTTTCGCAATTTGCATGAACAGACACATTAGTAGAACACATTTGAAAATGAAATATGCAGACTGAAACTTTAATAACACCACTAATTATACTATGTATGGTAACCATTTGAATATTCTAGATGTGCAAACTTTCCATTCAAACTGTACCCTACATTGTATATGACTTCTATCTTCAAGATTATCCAGATTGATGGCATCATATAGTTGAGAAATGAGGTCCCAGTTTTTTTAATTATATTTGATTGAGTTTGTTAAAAAAATTTATTAATACTTTGAATGGTTCAGGTTTTTTAATTTGTAGTTGCGCAAAGAAAAGATTGTAGCTTACAGTATTAACGAAATATCCTTGGGGAGGGCTTGTCAAAACTTGATTTTAATCCTAGGTGGAAATTGCGCTCTTGTGGAATTTCAGTGACCAAGGGTAGTGTGAAATAATATTGTAAGAGTAAGACCTGTCGTTGCCATATCACGTTCATTCCCCACTCATCATCTCACTACTTTTCATTATCAATCACTTTATGTCTCATTTTTCTCCATTGACTCCAATCTCAAATCAAGCTATATGTATTTGTTTTCTCACAAGACAGATTTAAATATGCATATATATACTCTTCCTGCAGAACAATAGAACACACTAACTACAGCTTTTCATTTTTTTTTTCTCTGGAGAAAATCATCTTTAGAAGTTCATGATGCAGTTTGGATCACAGTTCTTCCATCTTTGTGTTATTGTGTACAGTTGCTTTGTGTTGTTTGCATCAGGATCCACTCTTCCTGACAATGAAGGTATGTAACAAAACATCATCATGGTTCTAGTCTTGTTTTTGAATCAATCTTTGGAAACAGTATAAACACTTATTGTGCACATGCATAGATTGTCTATTTTACGAGTATTGGACACGATGATTTCATCAATGATATAATTTCAGTACCATAGAGATTATCAGGTTCAACAGTCAGGCCCTCCAATTCTTTTTTGCACTGAGGGTACCCAGACCCTCGTAAAAAATGGTGTCCTCACCATGATTTTACTGACAAGGTGTGCTCATCAGAGTATTTTTTAGTGAGATTGACATTAGTGTGTATCTCAAGATTGTTAGATGGTGTACGCAGTAGACAAATCATTGTTGTCAATTATGTTGAGTCAAGGTAATGGAATCATGGTGTAATGTAAACTTTGACCTTAACTGATTTCCCCATTGAAATGCAATAAACCTTTGTAACATGATTATAGACAACTGTCAAAGTCGCTTCGAATACACCTTAACAGTCAAAAGCGCCATAGCGCACGTGAGCTTGAGGAATTTATTATATTGCAAATCCATCTTTGTTGAATCTAAACAAAGTTTTTTTACCTAGATTTCTTGAAATCAATGGAAATTAACATTATTTTTTTATCATTGTTGTCCATCGTTTTCTTTCAAATTTCTTTTATAAATGCTTGTTGTCAATATCATGAAGACCATTTCAAAATTCAAATAAAAGGGTCAACCAAGAATTTGACTATATCCTTATGATATGGACTAATTAGCCGTAGTGACAGAGTTATGTAATATAAAAGCTTTTTTTGTTTCTTTTGTTCAATGTATGAAACAAATTCATTGACTTGACTCAATATACATTTTCACTTATTGGTTTTAATATGTTGTAGTAGGTGTAGGTAGGCGGAAGATGTAGATTTCCAGATACAATGTATACATACTGTATTCTATTTGGAATACATCGAGGTCGACTATTATCATCCCCTCGCCCGTCTACCACAAGAATAAACTCTTGTGGTGAACTAGTAAAAACTAGTCCAGCCAGACGTAAATTGCTGTTGTTGATGCTGTAACAATCTTGATTTTCACTACTAAATAATCTGCCTACTTTGTGCTGTAACAGTACAAACACTTCGACAGATATCCTCAAAGTTGGATATTAGACAGTGGAATGTGAACCCGAGTTCCTGTCGTACAGGCCAAGGTTTAAATATAAACTACAACAACGGGTCCTTAAGCAATGTTACCTGTGATTGCACTTTCAACAGTTCCACCATTTGCCATGTCACAATCATGTAGGTCATTTCGATTTCTTTTTGTGTCTGAAATTTGAGTGGGATCAAATATCTGTTTGTTGATTGAAGTCAACTGTTATTTCAGTGAGCTGTCTTTGGATTTACATGGAGAGCTACCATTTGAATTTGCCAACCTTACGTATTTAAGTACACTGTAAGTGATGACCAGATTTTACAATTTTATGTTTCGGTGAACCAAAAAAATTCACAATTAAAGGGCAGTACTACTGTGGATGCCAATGTAGTTCCTGATAACCTGCACCATGCCGATACATGAATACTACATCATTTTTAATCTAGTCTTTAGGTTGCCAGTCCTGTGGTTCCTGAATGTGGTATTGGTTTTGTCATTTTACGGAAGTGAAAATCAATCAATCCATTCATGCACAAAGCAGGTCTTCCAAACACCAAACCAACATTTTGTTTCATTTGTGCAGGAACCTTAATCGCAACTATCTCAATGGGACCATTCCGAGAGCATGGGCATCACTTCCACTTGTTAATCTGTAGGTTCTTCTGTTCTTCTTGTCCTTTATTTAAGACTGTGGTTTATGTAACTTTATCGCATTGTGTTGCCTTGGGTATACAGTTTTCCATATTTAGTCTATACTGTATATGCACATTGACATTATACGCGGTGTCTATGTTGCCTGCATTGAGAATTATGAACTGAGGCACATTATTGAATTCATTTGTGCATCACAGATCTCTATTGGGAAACCTCGTCACTGGAACGATTCCAAAGGAAATTGGCAATATTCGTACGTTGGAGTTCCTGTAAGATGCAAAGCTAAACTCTATGAGCTTTCAATATTTATAGAACCATTCATTCATTATTGAGTCCCGCCTTATGTAAAAAAATATCTTTACCACATTCTTTATCAATTGACACATGCTTACTTCGGATGGAAAAAAATTAATGGAACTACTCATCAGTTGTACGAACTCAAGTTATTGTTTTTGCAGGAATCTTCAAGATAATAAGATGGAAGGGCCCATTCCTGAAGATCTCGGAAATTTGGTCAATTTGAGAAGAGCGTAAGATTTTCTTTTCTACGGTTTTGACTTCGTACAGTGAGGTTTTGATGCAGAGATACCAGAGCTATTGGTAACTTGCGTAAATGTTTTGTAACATTATATTACAGCCTGCTTGGTGGGAACGACTATACAGGACGGTTGCCAGATACCTTTGGTAATCTGAAGAACTTAACAGACTTGTAAGTTGATTCTACAT
>JABWDY010038898.1:0-17234 GCA_013358455.1 Thalictrum thalictroides | reverse complement strand
CCCTTTCATGTATCCATTCATCACCACGGTCTTGCAGTTGCGCTCGTAGAAAACTTATTGATTTTCCAATAAATGGAAAGCCTAAAGATCCACCAGGCAAGTTATATCCTCTATAATCCTTCTTGAAAATCAGAAGAAGAAACACAGATGAAAGAATGGTGATTACTACTAATGCAACAGGTCTTAAGAATGATTCTAACATTGTACTTGCTCCTTAACAAGCTAAGCAAACTGTCGTACAAACCTTGCTGATCTTAATGTGGGCCAATTTAAGTATGTAAGAGGCTCAAGCCCAACAATATAGCCCAATAAACCATACTCTAAAACATTCCTTCTTTGTCCAAGTAATGGCCCAAATATCAAAGCCCAAATAAATGTGGACTTAGACCGGTCCGACCCATTTCTGCCCTAAACCCTGCACCTTCAACAGCTTCCTCTACTTGAATCATCGCTAACGATTTAGGGTTTTAGGGCATTGTTTCACTTGGTTTCTTCTTCTTCTCTAACAATGGCGCCAACAAAAGCTCTTCAAAGTAAGAGAAAAGGAGCAAAAACACAGACACCAAAGAGTAAGAAGCAAAAGAAATCTTCTTTGTCAGAGAAACCTTCGAAAAAGAAACAAGTAGAATCTAATTCTGATTTTGATGATGATGATATGTATATAGATTCTCCACCATTAGAAATGGATTTAGAAGGATTTGAGGAGTTGGAGGAAGAAGAAGAGTCTGGTTCTGAAATCATTTCTTCAGATGAAGAGAAGGACGATTTCGCTGAAGATATTCTTGGAAGTGATGATGATGATGAAGAAGAAGATGATGATAAGAATGTGGAAGATGATGATGATGATTCGGATTCAGATTTGGATGATGTTGAGAAGAAATCTAAATATATTGATGACGAAAGAGCTAGAGTTGAAAAAGAGGCAGATGATGAACAAATACTTAATATAAAAGAGGAATCTGATGAGTTTAGATTGCCTACCCAACAGGTTTGTTTCAGTTTTAATAATTGGATTAGTGATTTTTGAGTTGTCAAAAGTATAAAGTTTGATTTTTTTTTTTTGGATAAATTTAGGAAATTGAAGAAGAGGCAATTCGGCCACCTGATCTTTCGAATCTTCAACGCAGAACAAAAGAGAGTGAGTACTTCATTCCATTGGCATTTTATTAGCCTTTTATATATTTTAGCTTGGTTTGTTAAAGCTATTGTTTTATTTTTTTCGCTTTAGTTGTTCGGATACTTTCAAATTTTAGCACTTTGAGGAAAAAAGGGGTGACAAGAAAGGATTATATTGAGCAGCTTAAAAGAGACCTGAGTTCTTATTATGGTTACAATGAGTTTCTCATTGGAGTTTTGGTTGAGGTAATATATCAATGAAGCAATTATAAGCAATGCTTATACTGGTTTGGTTTCAATGTTTGCATAGGTGTTGATTTTGAGTCATGTTTTCTAATTTCCATTTTATTGACAGATGTTTCCAGCTGTTGAACTTATAGAACTTATTGAAGCTTTCGAAAAGCCTCGACCCACTTGCCTCCGAACAAATACTTTGAAGGTATAAAAGCGTCTGTTTGACTTTCTGATTTTTATTATTTTTGCTAACACATCACTCTGAATGAACTATTCATGTTGGTTTTGTATAGAGTCGCAGAAGAGATTTGGCTGATGTGCTGATAAACAGAGGTGTAAACTTAGATCCACTAAGCAAGTGGTCGAAGGTAGAATTGCTTAAGCATAGTTTCTTTTTATCATTTTAAACTTGCACTTATGATATGCCATCATTTTCAGGTTGGATTGGTTGTGTATGATTCACAAGTGCCCATTGGTGCCACTCCAGAGTATATGGCTGGTTACTACATGGTAACACTTAATGCCTCAGTATTATAGTTTAACTGCTGCATTTTACTTTTTGGTCTAGTTTGCTTGTATGCTTAAATGTTGCCATCTAATGTGTTCACAGCTACAAAGTGCAAGCTCGTTCTTGCCTGTAATGGCCCTTGCTCCTCAGGAAAATGAGCACATTGTGGATATGGCGTAAGTACTTTGTGTGCGGTTTTCTTTGCATCTTTTCTAAAATTTCAGTGGACTTATACCGTATAGCTGAATAATTTGGTACTGGAATGGGCAAAGTAATTACTGTATTAACATATACAGGGTGACAAGGTTGGGCATGTAAATCAGCTTTTTGTTATATTGTAATAAAGCTCTATTATTTTGTGTTGGATCTCGTAGCTAATCCTTTATAACCAAAAGGATTGTTGAATGAATAAAGTGATCGTTTACCTCTAAAAAAAGGATGACCTCGGGAAGATATCAACTTCTTGAGATATATTGTTAATACATTATCTTTGTTATGCTTTGGTTGTGAAGAGAGTGGTTTTTCTGTCTGGTGTCAAATCAGTTTTATCAAAGTATTCAGAACAAGAGATGAAAAATTGAAGATTTCGACTTTATATGTGGCTATACATTGAGATTTTCAACTGATTATGCCATATACTGGGTTTTGAGATTCTGGTACCCATCTCACTCGAAATTCATGGATTTGAGAGTAAATTACTATATGAAAGTTAACGGCTGCCTGTCTGCAAATTTTGATTGAATTCTGTTGTGGGGCCACCTATGAAGAGACAAATTCCTTTAAAGACTTCTTTTTTCTTTTTCCAGTTACAACCTGTATCAACTTGTTTGATGATATTGATGAACAATTTTGTAGCAAGATGATCATGCTTTAGCTTTTAGTGTTCATTACATTATCCTCTATATCTCCAGATTTCTTTCTAACATTAGTCTGCTGTCGTCTTCTTTCAGAGCTGCACCAGGAGGAAAAACAACTTATATTGCTGCTCTTATGAAGAATAGCGGTACGTGCCCAAGTATTTTGGTCAGCTAATTATCTGTTAGAATATATGGATAACTGTTTAAAAAGCGTGCAAGTGAGTTTTTTTTTTCGCTTGAGAGTGAGGTGCCCCTTCAAAAACAATCGTTTCATGAAAAAAAAAACCCTGCAAATAATCCAAAATTCAATAGAATCACAAATAATGAAATTATAAATATCTCATTGGAAGAAGAGAAATCAGCATGATTACTCAAGTTTTCGGAGCTTTGAGGCGCATTGTCAAACTAAACACCTATTTTATGCGTTTCTTTGAAACAAAAAAGCACAATGTACACAATTGCAAGTAGATAATAAGTAGCACAAGTTTAGAAATAAAAAGCTAGATCACAAGGTCATATCATGTATGGCTTGGTGAAAACACTATAAGTAACAGCGTCGAAAATTAAATAACACGTCATCTTATTGCAATTATTAATTAAATGAAATTAACACGAGTTTGTTTTTGTTTTTGTTAAGAAGGAAATTTTGATAAAGTTTGTTTTTGTTAGAGAACATCAAAAGAGATTAGGAAGTGATAGATGTTAGTGACAAAGAAAGTAGGGGAACACGGCACACCTAAACCTAGTAAAGTCTTACTTGTCAAAAAATCAACTCTGAGCCCATATTTTGTATTGTCTTAATTGTACAATGCATGAGGTAACGGTTACACTATCTACAATAAACATTTTCTATGACTTACTGAACTTTTACATAGAACAGATTTCCTCATTCGAAATTAAACTCAATATTGAGCTAAGATGCTTGTTTCTCCTTTCATGCTGTAGATTATTACTTTATTTTTATTTAGTTTTGTTGTGCTTGTATCTCATTCCATCATATACCCGGTTTCTCGTGCCAAACTATATTTCTGATTTTTTCTGGTTTTTAAGCAATGTCCATCTTTTTGGTAATGAACTAAAATTTCCCTATTGTGTGTAATTTTTTCGTTTATTACTGAATCAATCAGGGATAATCTATGCGAATGAGATTAAAGAGCCCAGACTCAAGTCACTTACTGCAAATTTGCAACGTATGGGTGTGACGAACACCGTTGTTTGTAATTATGATGGAAAGGAGGTATGGATATATTGGCACAACTGATCAGACTGTTATATGCTTTCAAGTACTAGTAATTGGTGTATGGATTCATATAATGTTAATGGCTTAGAAGCTGACTTAAAATAGTGGCATGCTTCTTACATTAGAGTATGTATATGAAGTATATATAAATTTGCAGGTGTCTGAGATTTGATCATTTATAAAGTTCTCATGGATGTTTGATGAAATTTATATTTTCTTTTCAGCTTCCAAAGGTCTTGGGGCAAAATAGTGTTGACAGGGTGCTGTTGGATGCACCATGCAGTGGGACTGGGGTAAGCCAGCTAGTATATTAAGACCTATTTCACTTATGTGATATATTTTATGCATGATGAAATTTCACAAGTGCTTGCTTTTTTGCAGGTTATATCTAAAGATGAATCTGTTAAAGCTTCAAAAAGTTTTGATGATATACAGAACTGTGCGTTTCTGCAGAAGGTTAGTTACTTATGCTAGTGGTTTCATTTTTGTCAAATATTGTGCTATATGAATGGTAGTGTTGTGGCTGTTCCTTATTCTTCAAAAAGCAAAGAAAATTACATTTCTTTTTTTTATTAAAGCACTTGTATTTCACATTTTTAATGCTTCACCTTCTTCCAAAAATAACAAATGAGGTTTACCTCTTAACAGAAAAGAAACAATCTCTTTAATAGAATTAGGGTCAAATAAGTCGGTAGTCTTCCTTTGCATTCTAACATATCATCAGACAAGGTGATACAGAAATAGCCACAACCCAATTTTCTTCAGTGAACATGTTTATGATTGTACAAAAGAATTTTTTTCGCTACTTTATCACCTACTTCATCCCCTTATTCATTCAAATGTGTGAAGTTGCAACCCTTAATAACTTATATGGAGAAATCTTATAACAAATATCTTCCATGCACTCCATATATTAAATTATCCCATGAGAGTTCTCTCTTAGAGTGCTGGAGGATGGTAATTCTCTCACGAAGTCCTTAACTTGATCCTAAATATTTGATGTTCTCCACTAAAAATGAATTTTTACTGATGATATGTTCTGGTGTGCAAAATCATACATATGTTTAGATTTTCATATTGTTGCCTTCCTTCAAAGTTTTAGAACAGGTTACTTAATTTTCCTGTTCATTTAGTTTTCCATTTGCTACATTTGCCTTGTATTATGTGAAATCTGTATGAAGTCATTACTTTCTTTGCAGCAATTGATTCTTGCAGCAATTGACATGGTGGATGCTAAATCCAAGTCTGGAGGTTACATTGTCTATTCAACTTGTTCCATAATGATTCCTGAGGTAGGTATCTAAATGCTTAATTAGTTTCACAGTTAGTCTTCATATGTTTTCTGAAATTGTACTTGATACTTGTAGAATGAAGCAGTCATAGACTACGCACTAAGAAAGAGAGATGTGCAACTTGTACCATGTGGATTAGACTTTGGCCGCCCTGGGTAAATCGAGTATTTTAACTTTTGCAAATGATTTAAATTATAGCTCTCCCTATTCTTATAGTTTTCTTTGTTGTACCCAGGTTTAAATGCTACAGAGAGAGTCAATTTCATCCCTCGTTAGAGAAGACAAGGCGTTTTTATCCTCATGTTCACAACATGGACGGCTTTTTTGTGGCCAAGGTATCTTATTTGCCTTGTGCTTAACGTTGTTGTTAGTAAAAATAAGTTTTAAAGGGCAATTGTTACCTGGTGTAAATTGATTTCCACATTGACCAAACTAAGAACTTTAAAGTTAGTATTACTCAAAAATAGTGAAGCTATACTATTAAATTAGTCTGGGTCTAGTTGGTTTTTATAGACAGTCAATACCATGGCTGAAAAAATCGCTGATATCCACCGAAAATTTGCGAAATCTCCGTTTTCCCACAATTCCGATTGGTTTATTCATGAATAAAAAACCTCCCCATTTCTAATGAATATTTTTGAATATCCTGGAAAAAGGGATAAATTCGGAAAATCAAAGCTTTTTCTTTTGCTGATTGATCAATGAAAAAAATAGAAACAATGTGTTTTATTAAGAATATAAATTTCAGATATAGATTTTTGAGAGAAATTGTCTTTTTTTTTTCCCCTTTTCCAAAGAGAGATGCTTTAGAGATTGTTCTAAAAGAAAAATTGAATAGTTTCATCTTCGAAGACCAGATTTGGGCAAAATTTGATTTCCATCTCTCTTTTTTCCTATGTAGTCATTTATCCATCTTCACTGCTGCTCCACATCTCTTCTTCTTCGTTTTGTTCCTTTCTGAAAAAGTTTTATCAAACCTGGCGAAATTGCGGATATTTTGTTACCAGATGACAGTATCTCATTATGTTTACCTATTAATTTCATTCTTGTTTCTGGGGTTTGTGTTTTAAAACGTGGGGGCATCTCTTATTTTCTTCTTGGGTTCACATGTGCTAGTCAGGAGCCAAATAATCAACAAGATTCTGTTTAACAAGTTAGCAACCTGTTGTATTCTATCATCTATAATAATTATCAGAAAAACAAAATCAAGGAAAAATTTTCCCCATTCTGACAAAGGTTCGTAATTTTGCAAATCAATTTTGTTTTTTCAGAGGTCGGATATTCGCAAAAATGGAATTTACATATGTAGTCAATACTATTATACATTTCATCATGTCCTGACTCCTGAGTAGTCTTGCCATTTGACCCCAATTTGGTTTTAGAGTTTTTTTACTTCACCCTGGTGTAGTGGTGTAAATTTTTTGTTCCTCCATGTTACCACTTTGTTTGACTCTCCACTATCCTAACTGGGAAATTATCTGAATGTGTAATTTGTTTTTTTATCACGATATTAAAACATTTGGTGCATTACGTGTTAAGAAAAATGAAATTGATTAGTATCACTCATCAACTACTGACAGTTGAAGAAAAGGAGCAACTCCAAATCCACAGCGAAAGCGTCTGAACCATCTGAAACTGCGGAAACAGCACTTGTATCTAATGTGAATGGAAGCGATGAGAACCAGTCAGAAGAGGAGTCTGAACAACTTGAAGCTCCTAGTAGTCCAAGGGCACCTGACCTTGTAGAGGCTAAAAAAGCCATGGTATCTTGTTTTATTAGCTTTTAGCTTCCCATAATATATAGTTACGATAAGATCTGTTTAATAAGCATGTGGAATGACTTTGTTCTCTGCTTCATTACCATTTGCAGTTGAAGAAGACCAATTCAAAGGCATTGAGAGACATTTCTGAACATTTGGAACAGACACCTCCTCCCAGTGGTCGCAGAAATGAAAAATCTCAACAACCTGAAGTTCCCAACAGCTTGGAAAATACAAATGGCTCGATAACCTCAATAAAAAACATGGTAGCTCATTTGGCCATACTAAGTTCAATGCACTGTATTGGTGAAATTATTCTCGAATGTTTGAGAACAAGCTTTTTATTATGTTTTATGACGAAAAAAAAGGGTTCAGCACAGTCCATTTATTATTGTGTTTTAGCACAAACCGTAATTAACTGTATGTTTTATGTACTTGTAGCTGAAGAAGAAGAAAAAGGCAACACAAAACCAATCGGAACCATCAGAAACTGTAGAACAGGCATCTATTCCAGATTATAAGAGAAAAAATGGAAATCAGTCAAATAAAAACTTTCGACAACCTGATTTTCGTAGAGGTCCTGAGAGGGCAAATCAAAACTGGAAAAGGGGTTCAAAAGATAATATGAAGAAAAAATCTGGATCGATACCTGTAAAGAATACATGGCAGAAAAGGAAACTTCCATCTAGAGATGAAATCTCCAAAGCCAGGTATAACACCGCTTTAGTTCACTTGTTTCTCCTACACTTTTACCTTTTGTCGGCGTTGCAGATTAAACTAACCCATTTCCTACTTTCAGAGAAGACAAAAGGAAAGCTTTGAGTAAGAGAAGCAAGGCATAGCCAAACGTAAATTCAAGCATTACAATCCAATCAGAACAATGCTACAGCAAGTCCATGCCATTCACTCTGATGGGTGATTTCACATTATAAGGTGATTAAAATCTTATGTTATTGTAATGTGACAGGTCTTAAGAAATGTGCTGTATTATTTCAGAGCCAAGTCCAGAGTCTCTTAACAGCTCTGGCTATTTTTTGTTTCTAGTATGAAAGAACAACTTTTGAAATGTAAATTTCATTTGAAATTTTGATCCTGGAATATTATGTAATCTAATCTCACAAAGATAATGGTGATGCTAGAAAGCCAGAGCTTTGGCGAACAAAGTGAGGGCTTATTGATGGTATGCTGTACATGTCTTTTCGTGTAAACTGAATTTTCTTTCACTTCTGATTGTAATTCATTCATGGATTCTCTCTTAACATCGGGCAGATACGAAAAGATCACTTCATATAATAGAGTTCAACAGTGACAGGAAAATGACCAGCCACTTGAAACATGTCTGGGAAAGAATAGTTCTGTATTTTAGCTTCGGGTGATTATTGCTTTTTTGGTTTATATCATCAGGATAAGAGTGTCCTTCATGTACTTCGCCCCTTGGCTTTTTAGGGTAAAAGGCTCTAAAAAGAATTAAGTACATTAGACCTCTCTTGAGTTGATCAAGATCCCATTCAGGTAATGGTTTGACAGTTCTTTTCCTTCTTTTGTTTTAAAGCCAATTCAATACGAAAGTTTCTTTGCAAGGCAACCTGACTGTAGAACTCACGAACTCGCAGAAAGAAATTTAGCAGTACATATTCTTTCAAACAAAATCATTCAATTTTCCTGCATATATTCCTTTTCAACATGACTAAACATTGATTTCAAGCGATCAACCACATTCGATTCAATATTCTTCATGAGTTTTTTCTGATGCTTGCTGCTTTTAAGCCATGAGATTCCAAATAATATTTGGACATTACAAGCCTTAGATTTTGACAGATCTTCGACTTGATATCTGATGTGGACCTGCAAATGAGAGGAAAAAAATTTCTATTGGTTGAGTTTGTTCGATATTATCAACAAAGTTGCCAAAGTTAAGAGAGAGTCCTACATTAAAATAGTCTCCTAGTGGGATCCCATGGAGGGTCAAAACCTCTTCAACAACCCATCCATTCCTTTTGGAGGAAGAACATAACTGCTGAATGCTGGTTGCATCACCTCTGTAATGTGAAACATGTTTGTCAAACTTGTAACCGATTTGTCTCTGGTATACATCAGGCTTTGCCAATACCCATGACGTATGAGAATAGTCTACACAACCCACTTTCTCCATTACTTTACACTCTAAGTAACCTCCACCAAACAATCCCATGAAGAACTTTATCTGTGAGTACAATTCAAGAGTCAACTTAGAAAATACCAGTAGGAAATTAAAATACACGCCAAGGCTGAGACAACGAACAACCACAGCTAATCAACGACGACAGAAATTCCCATGTGTATTGGCATACACAGAAGGGACATGGATAAAGCCTTCCCATGACATTGTCAGATGAATATCTACCACATATTTGCTTTACCTAATTATGAATCAGGATTTATCTAGTCAGATTGAACTTAAATTATTGCATAGACAAATCCATGATGAGACAGAAATCAAATTTTGAATTCTGATCCCTCCATGGATGCCATTAGTGTCAAGGTCATGTGTTTTATTGTTAGCTCGAGCTCCACAAGAATAAAAAGTGCATAAGGAATTTATTTTTAGTCAGGACAACCACAACGATAGCAATTTGATATAACATGCACATGTAGATGCATTTAGAGAGAGGAGAGAGAAAAAGCGAGAGAGCTCACAGGGACAGGCACAGCAGAAGAATAAACCTCAGACATGCTGGCATCCTCCAGGTCCAGTAAGGACCCATTCTCTTCATTTTGGGTGTCTTTTCCTTCAGATTCTTCGTCCACTATTTGCATCTTCTGCTCAAGGCTCAAGGATTTTGCTTTCCACAGTGCCATGATTGTTCTGTTGTGTAAAATTAAGATTTTAGTAAATCTTTAATAAATATATCAGAACCATCAACTGTAAGAACTTATAAAAGTGCAATCCAAGTTGAATAAATAGTATAGTCTATATAACAATACAATACTTTGTCAGGGAAATTGTGCAAGAATAATTTAATTGTATGCTTAAATATATGAATATTTTGTGGGAGTCAAAGAAAACGGCTTTAAGGAATATCGACCCCTTAATTTGTTTATATATATTTATAGTAATGGTATATACAAAACCCTTTAAGTCGGGGACTCTACCCCTGAACTGCCAATGGCCCATCCTTGGGCTGGTGTTTGGACACCCACAGGGAATGGTAGCCTCTGACAAAAACCTTACGTAGCATAAACCTCTGTTGCACAAAATGGTGCACCAGTTTATGAATCTATATAAAAAGACAACACTGTTATCAAAGGCCTAACCTCTAAGAAGGCAGACATGAGACCATTTAAAACAATCTTGGCTCTTGTTAACTGAAAGAGGCTGGCACAATGAAAAGATTGTCGGAAGATTAAAATAAATGAAAGATCCTAATAATGGTGGCAGAACGATGAAATTGCAGCTTCTATGTTCAAC
The DNA here is from genome assembly GCA_013358455.1 of Thalictrum thalictroides. Lineage (NCBI taxonomy): Eukaryota > Viridiplantae > Streptophyta > Magnoliopsida > Ranunculales > Ranunculaceae > Thalictrum > Thalictrum thalictroides. The sequence goes on along the minus strand of JABWDY010038898.1, from coordinate 6,779 downwards.
AATACCTCTGTGCTACACTGAACGATACAAAAGAGTGGAAATGGAATTTTAGCCTGCCTTCTTCATCTTCCTTTTTAGCACCCTGCCGTGCATCCAATCCTTTACCTCGCCAGAGAATTATGATAAGTGATGGACTACCCATTGATGTTAGAGTGGGAGAAAGGACTTGAATGTCTTCTATATCCTCCCAGAGAAAGAAAAAGTTTGTTCTATTTCCAAATAAGATTGCATGAAACCCAATTATTCTTGCTGACAGAAAGAGACGACCCTGCTCAGATCAAACCACATGAATTTTAAGAAAACAAAAATGCAATTGATAGACACTTTCACTGGTTTTAAGATTTCAACAGTTAAGCACTCTTTCAGAATTCACATAACAACGCAACTTCAAAATTTGAGTGTAACAGCACCTGCAATAGCATTTTTCGCTTCAAGCGACAAGTGAATTCATTGATAAGAAATTCCTCAGGTGGAAGACCAAATAGTTTCTGGAATGCAGCATTTGTTTGAGGCGATGGAACTTTTATCTGATTTGAATGTATATGTTCCAGTTATGGGATATATGAAGAAATCAACATAAGATAATGCGAGGTTTTGTGGAAGAATCCAATTCGTACCTTTTTCCCGACCTCCTTCTCCATCTTTGTTAAATACTCTTTAATAGCATTGCTACCTTTTGTATTATTCAAGAAAATCCCCAAATGCAATTTAGACTGGCATGGCTGAGCTGATTTTCCTTGAAGAGGGATCCATATATCTGAAAGATCTGATATATTGGATTTTACAAAATTGATTTCAGCATGTCCGAGGGATGTTGCTTCATCAAAAGGTCCTTCAAAACCAAATACTTCCACATCCAAAATAGATGGAGGCTCATCCATAGCATCAAATTCATATACTTCTGCAAGTTGAGCAATTGAATGAGAGTATATTCAGTATAATGCAGAATATCTTAATCAAGGACCTGCATCTAGACAACAGGCACTCTATTCAAAGGGTGTCTGTACTACAATATAAACTTTATATCTAGAAGCCAATGGTAGCTACACAGTTCAGAGGTTGAATACTCAAACTAAATCATATGGAACGAGAACTTACCATTCCACTGAGGATCAAGTTTCTGAAACTTGATTGAACTAGTTTTCGTTTTACCATTGCAAGTGAAGATGACATATGGGTCTGAGAAACCAGTTGAATCGATAGCTGCTACGTTACTTCCTTCAATCAAAGCAATCGTCAACACCCAACCATCCCCCTGTGCTTTCACTCCATGATCACTACCTACAAGTTGATGATGTGAAAGAAAACAAATCAGTTACTTGAATAGTTACATGTCAATAGTCAAAATCTAAACTTTTGTATCAAAAACCATATTTCTAGCGGGAAAGACACACATATTTTATGTTAGTAAGGTAAGATATATCAAAAAGCTGCAAATCATGAAAGTTTGTAGTGAAGAAATACCATCACAAGAACAGTACTAACAAAGTCACATGGTCAATACTACAAATTTAAAGATAACTGAAAGATACAAAGAAGAGAGTCAATTCCAGATTCAGCTACAGCATACAGACTCTCACCAGATATTTTTGTGTTCTATTGGCTCTGCTTAGTACAAAGCAAAAGAGTGAAGAGATTTTGATTGATTACTGCACACATACAGCTTATTCTGTTAGAGTGTAAATATTGTTCAAACACAATGTTTAGCTTTGACTCGACCAGAAAATAGTTTTTGGAATTTGCTGTTAGACCAACTGCAGCCTTTTGTGTGCAAATAGTGTTTTACATGGAATCATCACATGTCTTCAAAATTCAGTACATTTTGTATTAATGCTATCAATTCGTATGGAGGAATATACCTTGGTTGAAATATGAACAGAACCTGTGAATCAAAAGTAAAATAAAGTGCTACCTTTCTGCACTCTGGCCTGCATGAAACGTGATATCATTGGCAGAGCTCGTTGCCCTTGGAGAACCAGAATCGCACACACAATCATTTCAGCAAACGAGTCTGGCAAGTCCAATCCACTGAATTCTAGTCCTTGAAATGTGTGAGTTTTGGCTAGAATAATGTGCATAAGAACGTACAACCCAAAACAAGCAGCAGAAACCACAGTAAAATTCAAAAGATACTGAGCCGCCAAAGTCAAATCTGACTGTTTCTCTACCTGCAAAGAAGCTAAAATGTGTTCTTTGTTGGACCCAAGATCTTTCAAATCAACCAGCTTAACATTCTGAGATAACAAATTTGAGAAGTTCTCAAAGCTTTCCTTGAAAGCTTTTCTAGCTCCACCTTCTATCATACCTTTCATCATAGTACTCTGAAGAAAATTTATACGCCATGATATTACCAACCTTGAGGATTTTTCTCCTGATGGCAACTCTGGTCCGGGCATGATACAGTAGAGTGTTTCTGCTCTAAAGGTTCCCCCAAACTTAGCATCTGGAGTGCTCACGCTTACTAATACTGCAAAAATATTCCCATTAGCTTTTAGATACATTTGCTCTTCTATGGCTTTCACAGCCTTCATCATTTTTGTAGGAGCTTTCATGTACGTAACTGCCCGTTTTAAGCTTCCTCCATCACTTCCAAACCTCCAAGGTTCTTCTTGCAGTTCATTGTTCCCTTTCATATCTGCTAAAGAACTTGTAAACTTTGATTCAGACGAAAACAGTAATATATTCAAGTCCGCTGGTTCAACCACATATGCTTGGTCTACAAGCACTCCTCCTGGTAAATTGCTGGGAACATCCACTCCATGATCTTTTAACTCCATAATTCTCATTGCTTCATCAAAATTGCTATCAGAGTACTCACTTTTCATCTTGTGCTCATTTGAAAGATTTTCATGTCTGTCAGATTTGGGTGTTTCAGATGTGTCTGGCACAAGATCTTTTACATGAACTGGCACAGCAGTCTGAGATAACAGATTTGCAAACTGCTCAAAGCTTTCCTTGAAACCTTTTCGGGCTCCATTCTCAATCATACCTTTCATCATAGAACTCTGAAGAAAATTTATGCGCCAAGATATTACCAACCTAGAAGATTTTTCTCCTGATGGCAACCCTGGTCCTGGTGTTATACAGTAGAGCGTCTCCGCTCTAAAGGTGCTCCCATACATAGCATCTGGGGTGCTCACACTTACTAAAATTGCAAAAACATTCCCATTAGCTACTAGATATGTTTGGTCTTCTATGGCTTTAACAGACTTCATCATTTTCGTAGCAGCCTTCATGTAGGTAACAATCCTTTTAAAGCTTTCCCCATTGATCCCAAACCTCCAAGGTTTTTCTAGTAGTTCCTTGTCCCCCCTCATTTCTGCCAAAGAACTCCTAAAATTTGATTCGGATGAAAACAATAGAATATTCAAGTCAGCGGGTGCAATCACATATAACTCTTCCAAAAGCACTCCTCCTGGTAAGTTGTCGGGAATTTCCACTCCTGGATCTTTCAATTCCATACTTCTCATTGCTTCATCAAATGGACAATCAGAGCACTGGTTTTTCATCTGGCATTCATTTAGATTGTGTTCATATATCCCAAATTTGGGTGTTTCGGGTGAATCTGGCACAAGATCTTTCATATCAATTGGCTTAACATTATGAGATAACAAACTCAAGAACTGGTCAAAGCTTTCCTTGAAACCTTTCCGAACTGTGTCTTCAATCATACTTTTCATCATGGTGCTCTGAAGAAAATTTAAGTGCCAAGATATAACCAACCTTGAAGATCTTCCTCCTGATGGCAACTCTGGTCCTGGCATGATACAGTACAATGTTTCTTCTCTATAGATGTTCCCATACGTAGCATCTTGAGTGCTCACACTTACTAGAATTGCAAAAATCCTCCCATCAGCCTTGATATACCATTGCTCCTCTATGGCTTTCACAGACTTCATCATTTTTGTAGCAGGCTTCATGTAGGTAACAGTCCTTTTCAAGCTCTCTCCATCACTCCCAAACCTCCAAGCTTCTTCTTGTAGCTCCTTGTTTCCCTTCATATCTGCCAAAGAACCCATAAAATTTGTTTCAGATGAGAAGAGTAGCATATTCAAGTCAGCTGGTTCAACCACATATAATTGGTCTACAAGTACTCCTCCTGGTAATTCACTGGGAACTTCTGCTCCTTGATCTTTCGACTCCATAATTCTCATTGCTTCATCAAATTCACAATCTGAATTGTGATTTTTCATCCTGCTTTCATTTCTATTATTTCCATAAATCAGAAATTTAGGTGTTTCAGGTGAGTCTGGCACAAGATCTTCCAACTCAAGAGTTTTAACATTCTGACACAACAGACTAGCAAAGTACTCAAAGTTTTCCTTGAAACCCTTCCGGACTCCCCCTTCAATCATACCTTTCATCATAGTGCTCTTAAGAAAATTTATGCGCCACGATATTACCAACCTTGACGATCTATTTCCTGATGGCAACTCTGGTCCTGGTGTGATACAGTAGAGAGTTTCCGCTGTGAATGTGCTACCATACGTAGCCTCTGGAATGCTCACACTTACTAAGACTGCAAAATCCTTTCCATTAGCTTTTAGATACATTTGCTCCTCTATGGCATTCACAGCCTTCATCATTCTTGTAGCTGCCTTCATGTATGTAACAGTCCTTTTTAAGCTTTCTCCATCACTCCCAAACCTCCAAGGTTCTTCTCGTCGTTCTTTGTTACCCTTGATTTCTGCCAAAGAACTCATAAAATTTGATTCAAATGAAAACAATAAAAAATTCAACTCAGCTGGTGCAATCACATATAACTGCTCTAAAAGCACTCCTCCTGGTAAATTGCTGGGAACTCTCACTCCTGGATCTTTCAACTCCATACTTCTCATTGCTTCATCGAATGTAGAATCAGAGCACTGTTTTTTCATCTGGTGTTCATTTACATCAATTTTAAAGATATTGGGTTTAGATATTTCGGGTGAGTTTGGCACAGAAAGACCTGCACTGTCGTCACCATTTTCTGGGAAGGTTTGAGTAAGGCGGGTTGCAAAGCTCTTCACATCTGGCTTCTTCACAATAGTCGCACTTGTTTCTTCAGCCTCCATTGAAGATGATGATCGTGAAGAACTATTTAGAGATAAGCCTAAGATGTCATTTAAAGACACTGAAGATGATTCACTGGTTTGGTCTGCATATCTATCCCTATATGGTGATGCATTGCCACCTTTGCTAGCCACTATCTTTTCTAGGGAAGAATTCTTTTCAACAAACCAGATTGTAAGAAGAATTTGACCTACACAAAAAATGCACAATAGTCAGCGTGATGACAAACAATCCTCAAATAATATTAGGGACAACAAGTAAAGTGAAGCACTTGAAACAATAATTTCTGTCTGAGGTGGTACATCATTTCTACAAATGACATGAAAAGATTTTGAAGCTTCGATAGAGCAACATTTTAGTACATTTCTTGACTTTTTTTTTTCCTATTACTCTGGGTAGCTCAAAAGAGGCTAAGAAATTATTCTGAGTGAACTCACATGGCACTTAGCAACAGCACATATGATCATGTACAGGGTTTTTATGTATGCTTCTCTGAGACCAGGAATCTCATTAGAGTTAGGCTACTCTTGCTTATGGTTCCGTGTGCTCTCTCTACATTAATAGGTAACTACAGTTTAAAAATTCTAACAGAGATGCACTTTTAGGGTTCTTTTTGTGGTGGTGGTATGCATATGAATGCCAGTACTACTAAGCTACTAATTAAAAGCAGCAAGATAAGTTTAATGGAAATTTTGAGAATTACCACAATCTCTCTGCTTGGACTTCTTATTCTTTGGCTGGAGAGTATACCACACAGTTCCCAAACTATTATTAGGAGCATCATAGACCCTTTCAATATGCAATTTTAGCTGGCCAACTAAGTCATTCCTGAAGTACTTGTCTTCATCCATGACATTGACAAGAAGCTCTTCATCAAGGTCATTAACTTGAAAACAGAACTCTTCGCCCCATGAAGGATTTAAGCTCTTTTTCACCACCTTAGTCCTGAACTTCTTCTCTCCAAGTTGTAAACGGACATAAGGATCACTTGAACCACTGTAATCCATGGCTCGTAGATTTCGAGCTTCTAATACCCGCACCCAAAGCTCCATTTATCTAAAAGAAAAAACAGGTACTTGTAATGAACACACCGTGAAGGCTTCACATACTAAAGAAACCAGAATGTTGAAAAGATTGGATTAGTGAAGAAAGTAACCGAAACACTATTGCAAAATGTGGACACTGGACAACACTATCTATTGAAGAAATGTCTTTGTTCATATAGAGAAGTTTGATTCTAACGAAAATTAATTTCAAACTATGGTTAAACAACTCAAGAAGAATAGGTCATAAAATTAAGATCAACATAAGAGTACATACAGCAAAACTAAGGATCATTTCATCGAAATCGTGTTGCCAAAAAATAATAAAATAAAAAGATTGATACAATCTAAGTTGACTAAGAGTTGGGCATGGAATGGATTTCATCTTTAACGTATATGTTTTGCTCATTCTTGATTGTCTTTTTCTTCCATATAAACCAATTTGGCCGGCATTTGGTCCTACATTTTAATTATGTTACATGGAAGAAAGACAATGGTGTTCTTCCAATCCAAGAGTCTTCAATAGTGTTTAAGGTTCTCATCAATGATAATAAAAATCAAATTATAACAGAATAAAATAAAATATATGAACTAATCATCAAACAAACCCCAAATGCATTCAATCCACAAACACTCAGTCATTTCACTTCCATATCAAAAAAAGGTGATTACTTTAATAATAAT
>JABWDY010038879.1:25682-36946 GCA_013358455.1 Thalictrum thalictroides | reverse complement strand
AAAAAAAAAAAGAAAAAGGTGTTCTACCCTCTTTATCTTTTGGCTCATTCACTCACTATTTAATTCCCTTGTACTGTTATCCCTTTTTTCACTCTCAAATAATCTCTCCCCATTCTTCTGTTTTCTCTCCTCTCTGCTCTGCTCCCTTTTTCTTCTTCAAAAAACAAAAGAAAATGCAAATGGATGTAAGTATAGCCTTAGAAATTAGAATCAACGTTCTCTGTTTAATTTACTCTGTTTTGGGTTTGTTTAATAATTGTATGTTTTTGTTTTTATTTAGGATTATAAGCGTAGCCATATTCCTGCATTTGGCAACTGGGATTATGAAGATGGATTACCAATTACTCAGTATTTCGAGTCAGCAAGACAAGCTGGGTTGCTTCGTTACACTTACGGAGAAGGAGATCTTTATTCTTATTCTGCTACTACGGGTTATTATGATCAACAAGATGATAAAGATTTGTACTTGAAACCAACAAATACTACGTTTGCTGTTGTTCCTTGTAGAAAGGTTAATTTACAGTGGAAAATGTTGATTAAAGAACACAACTTTTTCTTTGCACATGAATTTTTTTTTCTTAGAAAAATGTCCCTGCTTTTGTCTTTTTTTATTTTTCAAAGTAAAAACTGTTTTAAATCTCTAATCTATGTATGTGTTGTGTGTTGAATGAATGCAGATAAAGGAATCAGAGAAAGATGATTACTCTTATGTAAAGGAACAAAAAAAGCTAGGTAGGGTATATGATATGACTCTAACATCATCAACACAACAAGTTTATGTTGCACCAAAAGCTATTGATGAAGATTTGTACAAAATACCTCCTGAGCTACTCTATACACATCCTAAGAAGGTAATTCATTAGCTTTACTTACCATCTTACCATCTGATCCTCATTAGCTTTACTTACCATCTTATGATCTTATCTTTGTGTTTTTTCAGAGGAAAACGTTTGGTGGTTTCTTCTCAAGGTGTCTAATGCCAGTGTGTGCTGCATGAATATGAAGTGGAATGAAGAAGAATACAAGTAGAAGATGGATCTGACCATTAATAGCCATACATATGGAACATAGAAAGTTTAATGTAATTGGTTTGGATTTTGTAGTAAAAGAGTTTGGCTTGTGTATTAAGTATTAACTAAAAGAAATTGTAATCTGAGATCTTCTCCAGACTCCATGTTTTTTTTCTTCTGCTTCTTTTGAGTAAAAGATATCCATGCCTATTCTCTTTTGACACTGATGGTGCCTATTCTCTTTGAATTTTCGCAATTATCATTTATCTGATGCAAATAATATAATTAAGGTTCTGTTTGATTCGAGTCCCGGCTCGGGAAATTTAAATTTCCTATATTTGATATTTGATTACATGGTGGTAAATAAGTGGTAATAAGTTAAAAATGTTGATATAAAAGTTTCGCCACGTAATTTATAAGGGGTAGGGGTCCCCTCAGCCCCGCTTGCCTTCCATAAAAAAAAAAAGTTAAATATGTTGGAATGTATTGGAGCTGAATGTTAATGCATTCCCGCTAAAAACATATTCACACTATTTAACATTCTCAGCTGAAAACATATTCACACAATTTTCCATGATCAAAATAAACTATAACCGGTTTATAAAAATTTTATTTTCCAAATATTTGCATGTGATAAATCTATTTAGTGGGAAATATATTTCCCAAACGAACAGATCCTCATATACAACAAGAAATTAAGTTTTCCAAGATAGCAATGGTTACTTCTATTGAGCAGTAGATCATAGAAGACCAGACCAAACCAGCTTCATTAACACAAAAGCGCACAGCTTACCCTAGTGTCAAAAGTCCCCCGTGTTTGTGACCTTAGGGTTCTTTTAAGTTTTTTTTTCATTGACCTACTTCTAAAGGTATACTTACATACTGAATGCTTATGGGCTTAAAAGTGAAATTTATTTCCATTAATTTTTACTCAATATGTATTATTAGCATGTGTTGTAAGCTTTGGGGAAAGTGGATATCTTCTCTTTTTCTTTATAATGCTGTTGTTGAATCTTGGTGTTTTATAGTGAAGTGGTGCCAAAAAAACATTGCAAAGTGGGCTCAAATATAAAGCACTAAAGCATTATTCAAAGGAAGCTTAATGGCTTTCCTTCCATTTCTTATCCATCAAGTATATTCTCAACAGTCATGATATCTTCACTATCTTTCTTTTTCCTGTCTTTTAACTACTTTTATATTTAGCAAACATCCCTATATTTACAAATGAAAGTTAACAAGGATACCTTTAAATTCAAAATGAAATGAAGCTTGAAGGTGATGGTATATCCATGGAATTATGAAAGCAAAAAGGTGGTGGCATGTGTTCTTACTTGAGCGTGCCCTGGAATCATTTCTTGTCCCCATTTGCAAACAGTTTCATTATCTAAATTCTACAGAATCTCCACTTCATTTCTGAATTTGAGAGTCAGCGGGACAGCAGAGATGGGAAGAGATGTGGATGTTTTCTGTGCTTTTTGTTCCTCAGCTTATCAGGGAAAGAATTCCAGTTTGATACAAATATACAACCACAAGCATATGATATTTACACTTAAAAGAGTAATTACAGTGGTAAATGCAATAAAGATGGAATTTATAATTAAAAATAACAAACAAATAAACTACTGTAGCCACTATTTGTTACCAGAATGAGAAGATTTCTGCTGAAACAAAAAGACTTTGATCGATTACCCAAACAAAAGAACTTCATTAATATATTGTATATAATTTTTCTTTACATCTTGATTCTGACTTTTCCATAATCCATTTCCTTCAATAGATTGGGATGGGATTCTGAAGGCCTAAAAGGATGTTAAGCAACACAAAAATGGGGTTAGGAAGCCTAATTACTCTTACAATTCATGGCACATAAACTCACAAGTCATAACAGATATCTCACATCAGTAAATATCGGATGTAAAATTTAGCACCGAAAATGCAAGATCAATGAGTCCGGTGGTACCTACCAGGTAAATCAGTAATTCCCATTTACAACAGTCGACTTTATTGACATTATTTTTTTCTCATCTTGGCACGAGCTGACGTGGAATCTTTTCCAATTTATTCAAGCACAAAAATCATGCTCTTAGCTTGAACCATACCAGGCTGATATAAAGAACTTGTAACTAAAAGTTAGATCTACTCATGCTCATAAGAGGAGAGTCGAGAATCTGACAGAACAGAGAATAGTTGTGTGTCCACTAATAGCTGCATAAGCAACAAAAAGGAAAATTAGAAAATGGTTGAGTTTATTCCACTGTAGAAATAACACTGTTTGGACTAATAAAGTACACTGCTGGATGATATTATGCACACAAACAATAAATATATGCTGAGATTTTTCTCAATCAGTCTTGACGTCCCACCATCAAACGGTCATAACTAACCAAGTGGTGATCCAGATAATCTTTCTAGGTAAATGAATTCAGGATTACACATGAAGACTAATAATGTATATTCTGAGCCCTTAGAAAGTTCACTCACTCAAAAGAAATATTCATCTCATACTAAAATCAACTCAAACTGTTGCAGGACAGTTCAAACTAGCTTACCCATTACCGGAACTGTACAGTGCCAACTTGCAAATTCTCTTTATCCAATTCAAGACACTGACACCTTTCACAGGCTGATAGGTAATTTTTTCCAAACCTCATATAATATATGTTGTTAGTGTCATCACTCATCGGTTATTCAATGAAGAACTCAATATCAGGTTGGTGCAAAATCAGATTTGAAATACTCACTGCAGCTGAGCCGCTGAGGACTTCTCTCGAGACATTATGGCCAAATGAGAACTTTACATTAAGCGTGTCCTATGTAAAAGAACAATTTTTGGTATCTTCCGACAGAGTTGAGAAATTATGCGTCTTATAGATGGTTAGATGGTCACAAGTTTACACGTTATTATAATAACTTCATTGAAAATTTTATAGATCCCAGATGACATGACTAAGGCACAAGTTTTAAGGGGTCCAAATGCTAATTGAAACTAAAACAGATACATCATTACATCTTAATTAAAATGACTTTGTAAAATAGCCAAAGAAGATTACCATAAAGGTAAAAATTAGCATAAAGATTATGAAATAAAAATACCTTAATGAAAGCCCTGTCCTTATTAGGAAATGAGTCAATAAAACTGTCCTTAAAAAGTAATGACACCTGAAATTTTTTTGGAGCTACATGTTATGATAGGGATGAGTATCATGGGGGTATTCGATAGAAATGATATACGGGATGCTAATTACTGTAGAGTACATTGCATTCATCTAACCTTGTCACTGTTTGACTGTACACTAGTAATTGTATGCGACCGCAGATCTGAACATAACAACTCCAAGTAGCGTCTCATGACATTCAAAAACTGCCCAGCAGCTTCTGCCTGCAACGTTAATCCATAAGAAATAGTTACAGCATAATAAAATGACATTTGAGACACAACAACTCTGGATGTACAATATATACACTTTCCTTGTGATACTCTCGCAAGACAAGAGTCGAGGAAAAAAAACATTGACACATGTCAGTAAGCCAGTGGCACCCCAACGAATCTGATATGCGTCTACTTATTATAAAAACTGTCAAGTACACTGGGTCTTTTGTAAATAGTACAAGAAGATAGAATGGGTGTTTAGAAAACTGCATTTTTCTTCTTGGTACAAACATCAGTAAACAACAGAAATAGATTGCTTCAATGTTGATGCCTAAAAAAAGTTTTAATTAAGATCGCAAAAGTTGTGATGCTATCTGACTAAAAAATTGAGGTAGGTGATTAACAAGAAAAAACAAACAAATCTTAAGAATCTGAAAAAAAATTCAAGAAAAAATAATCGGTTCAAGATGTCAGGGCAGCAGCATTACCCTTTTCCTGAAACCATGTGCAAGAATGATTTAACAAACTTTTCAAGCCAAAATAGAAGGATTTATCAAGTACCTGAACTACATTGCACTTATAAACAGGATGCCGTTTAGCTATAGAGTTTTCACAAGACAATCTAGCATGTATGGGTCCCAACTCAGAGATAAGTTCTTTATGCCGAGGAAGAGGTGGCATATTACATGCTTTTACCTACGTTCAGAGAAAAAGAATTATAACAATAAGTCAATAACAAGTCATTTAATAGAAAAACATATAAGGCATAAGGGCCAATTAAAAACTGCTTCAAAATCAAACAAACCTTGTCCTTATTCACATTAACATGAATAAGATTGGAAGTTTTCATCTTCAGGTCGGCTGGTTTGCGTTGTATACCAACCTATAAATTACAGGAATAAAACCAGTAAGGAATGACATGAGCTGCTTAAATTATCTTGACATCAAGACTTCTTCTATTGATAATTTTCAGTACATCACAAGTTAAAAATGCTTGTCAAGACGGAAACATAGTCAAGAATGATAAATATGAGTAGATAAAAATATAAAAAAAAAGTTCTTTTGCATATGTACTCTGTACCAATCTTGCACAGAAGAATTGAAGAAGTATTATTGCAACTGTAAGGGAAAATTTTGAATGAGATGACCAACCAACGAGCATTAATGTGATTTAGTCAATGCTCATGATGGATTATGACTATGAGTAACAATGCAATATAAGAGAGTTGATTATTGACATACATATGTTATTGGCATCTTGGAAAATATCACAATTTAATGATATCTGAATTGCACTGGATTGATCATATAGAATTTTTGAAATTCATAGTTCATACAACAGACATATATTGGACAAACAAAAAGAAAATTAAGACAAAATGTGAACGTAAGTTTAATGAACTAATCTCATAACAACCTCCAACAAAACTGGCAATCTCAAATACACAAGATATTTCTTGACATAAGATCTTTGTTTTGTTGATAGAACATTCTCTGTGCCAATTAAATCTCACAATTAAAAAAAGAGGTAAAACAGTTGTAAACTCACAATAAAGGGGACTGGAGCATCAAGAAAGTCAAACAATTTCCTCGGAAGTACCTGGCAAGATCAAATTTTGATAAAGATAAAAGAATAATTATAATTCATTTTGGATGAATAAATCAAAACATGGAACTCTGATCCCATACGGAAAAACATTCACCAACAAGAAGACCCTTAATTTTGAATCATTTGATGGTTGAAATGAATAATAACGTCATAATGAATTTTTCCAAGTAAATTCAGGAAAAAAAAACTGTTTATGTCAACAAACTTACTGGGAGCAATAGACTTTGCCATTCAAATGGACGAATCATGGGTATAAGTGATAAAATTATGGCTGATAATACACCCTGCACAGATCTTTGAAATGAGTAACAAGATGACGTATGTTAACACATCATACCAAGAAGGAATAATTGATCAACTCAAACCATCAGAAGAAAGAATTAGAACAAACATGATATTGCACTATTTAAACAACAGATGATGTAAACAATAATAACTTACCAAATTTGGGCACACCACTACCACTTGTTTTTCTAACAACACCCCCGCAAATAATGCCAAAATCTGACAGATAAATGATTTAAAAAAAATATCAATACCAACTGCTATTAAAATATCAAAACCATTCTGCATGTAGGTGTTGGTGAACTACACATACTGTTTGCCAACTGAACTACATATTTAACTAAGGGATTGAGTGAAGATACTTTGTACTTTTTGAAATAATTACTTGGATTATAAATATTGCTCTAACCAAGCCTGATTAATAAAAGAATGCTCCTCAAATTTTTACTTATCAACTAAACATCCTTGCTTCCTTCCATGAGAAAAGCATACCGTTCGAGGGAAACATACTTCACTCCACTACATGCATATATAGTAATATACCTTTCAATTTTATGAAGAAAAAAAATGCAACTAAACCTTTCAAATTATTAAGGTCTCGCCTTCTCAAAAAAGTGGTAGGGAGAGCATGAATATTTACATAAAATATCCGTAATAAAAGTTCAACACATGTATGAAAAGTTTTAAAAAAGTTTCTGAATTAAACATTATACAGCTGAAAAGTCAAAAGAGCATTACACTTTGTAAGGACAGAGCTCGACAAACAGTTGCAATTGCCCATATTGAAAGGGATAAGGCTTCCTCAGCAGCAGCTAATCTTACGTTAACCTAATAAAATATAACATTTAAGTACTTTCGAGAAATGATGTTAGCATAGTAAAATACACCTATATTAGTTTCGTCCTACATACTTCAGTGGTTTCGGACAACTTTTGCAGCTTTATATCAGGAATAGTTCCATACAAGCCTAAGCAAGAGATTGCCGGTCGGCTATACTTGATAGACTGTAAATGATCAAGCGGCTGAAAAATCATTTCTTCTCCGTGTGGGGGAATAGGGCGGGCATGATAACAACAAATTATCTGAAGCAAATCACTTTTGTGCTCCTAAACCAAAAACAAGAACATTGAAATTCGATTCAGAGACAAACATTACCCATTTTAAACACTCAAGCATAAGTTGACACTGAACCCCACCTTGGCCCATTTCATCATTGCATCATCCCCAACATTCTTATCAGAAAATGGAGAAACCTCATCGTCTTCGTCCTCTGAACCCATGCTTCTCACTGAACTGCCAAAATCAAGATATTTGTCAACTTATACCAGATAAAACCTTATAGACTTAAGTCCGAAAGAAACATAATCCAATACATATATATACCTAAAATAAGTATAGCTGACAGGATGACAACACTGGACAAATAATTTAAGAATTATCAAATGAATTCTGAACACATCACAGAGAAAATAACATATATATATATATAAGACTCAGATCCATCACCTGAATAAGGATTCAGAACTTTCATGACGCTCCAACATGCGACCTTTAGAGCCAAAAGATATCACAACCTCTGGTAAAGCATGACTATTAGCGTAACTTCTAAACTCTCTTTCAAATTCATCACTGTTGGTTTCTACGGTCTCAGATGCATAACCATCAAGGATTTGTACTCCCCTTCTAATTTCCTTGTCTATTTCTTTTGCTTGACTAATATCTGAAGCCTCACTGCAAGCAATACTTTCTGGAGTTTCAGGTTCCCGTACCCTGAATGAAAACGATTGGACCTCGTCATCTGATATAATTCCCGCTGCAGCTGCAGTAAGGGCTGCTGCACTGTCAACTGGTATTGCAAAAGCCGTCCAGTCTGTAGAATATTTTCTACTTTGATAGTCAATATTCTCATTGACCATATCGTGTGCTCCAACTAGGGAGGGAACATAATCTGTAATATTCATTTCGCTTACGAACTGTGTTATTCTATTTAAGCGCTCCTGTGTAACTATGCTGCACCCACACAAGCAACAATAATAGTCATTAATGACAATTTGGAGAATGCAACAAATGCATTAAGAATCTTTCCCTGAAATAATAGAGATGAAACTATTATATTCTTGCTAATGGATATTGGTACAAACCTGTTCAATATCTCATAGTGCAGCTCAAAAAAAGGAACTCTAGTGAGCAGACAATAACACCGAGGTGCCGAAACTAAAAAGCGGCTAAAGCCACCAGAAGATTGAGATATTGATGAGGCAGCACTTATAATACCAGGTGACCTCTGAACAATCTCCGGTACATGCAAACAAACACCATAAAGGGTTGCACTATCCGCCCCCTAAAATCAAAAAAATACAATGTTACATCTTTACCTGCCAATGTGAATTGAACACAAAAACAACACATACCTAGTTTATAAATCCTAAAGATGGGAGGGTATCTATTTGTTTTCATGCACATTGGACAAATCCACATTAGGTACTTAGTATTTTATTAACAAAAGACAACTTATGCACTTTGTGAGCTTAAATCAAGAGCAATATTTTTCAAGTTGAGAAAATCAACGATTCAACGGTATAATTATGAAAGATGGATTTTACCATCATAAACAACAGAATAAACATAAAAGCATTGGAAATGAAAGACTCCGTAGGATAAACTCACCTTGAGAGAAAAGATGAATGACAAATCATCTCTGCCAAGATGCTCCTATAGGAAAGAAAAGCATACATTTATTCTCGGTGAGAGAGTGTGAAATAATTTGGTCGACGCAGGAATGGTACACAGAAAGAACAAATGCATATATATATATACCAGCACAGTAGTACTATTGGATATGTTTCACGATATTTAATAATGGCTTTCAGGAGAAAAAAAAATCGAGCTAAATACCAGCACCTAAACAAATCATAAATCCTATTGGAAAACAGAAAGTATGCCAAGCTTTCGCACAGAAAGAAAAGAGATTATAAACTTATGACAGTGTGATCAAATCTAAAGGAAACTCTCTGACAAGTGAATCTGCCTCAAGTGGATCCAAAGAAACAAGGAACTATAAGTGAAGCACAAAGACTGTGTTGGACTGTTGGGTCTACAATACCTGTCCATGAATAACTTCGTTTAGGTCACTCATTGACGGAGTCCTCTCCAGCAAGCGAGCCTACATCATTTCCAAGGATTATCAATATGAGAGATTTTACAGCAGCGTACAATTATAATAATTCGTATAACAAGAAAAAAAGAAACATCTGTCCATATTGAGATACGACTTTCGTGTTTTTTAAAGGCATGAACAGTTGAAGGGCGAACTAAGATATCCCAAATAATTTCAACCCACTAGCCCATTTTCCCTTTGCAACCCCCAACCTCTTAAGCACTAGGGAAAGTGTAGGAGATGGAGTCCCTCACTAAGCATCAGCTTGTTCAGACATATGTAACCAAGATTCACTCTAGCTGAATCAATTGCAACAACCAATAATAAACATGATCACAGTAATAATCATCTATTTTTTCAGACCTTAACACCTTCAGGAAAGCAGAAGGCAGGTAGGTCCTTTGTATGCATAGCTAATTTCTTTCCAGGAGGATACTTGAAAAGGATCTACAGGGACAAAAATGAAAAGACATGATATCAAATGCAAATTCAAGTTAACTTGCAGAATTGTGACTTTACTGTAAGAATTCTATTTTACTGTCGTAAAATTTAACCTGAGGCTCTAATGCTGGATAAGTAGGTCCTCGGTATTGATGTATTTTTGTATCAAGAACTCCAGAGTTTGCCATCTGCAATTCCCATGTCTTCCTCTTAGCAAATACATCTTCAACTGCCTTAAGATTAGTATCCGAAGGGAGTCCTACAATGACAAAGTGTTCAAATAGCGACGTAGGTTCTTTATATTTCGAGATATCCTGCAACAATAATCACACTTCAAGCACACCCTTCTACAACCAACTTAAGTTGCAGTCATTAAGAAAAACACAAATACATACCAACTTTTTAGAATGATGCTGATACCACAATCGCTTTTGATTAGCCAAAATCTCAGGATTAAAACTAGTGGACCGCCTAGTCTGTTCTTCCTTATAATAACCACTCTTCTGAAAAGCTTTTTGCATCTGAGTTTTCCATTTCTGAAAACTATTACTTCTGAAATCACCTCCAGATACAATTTCACTATGAACTCTTCGATGTCCTAATCTAGATGCTGCTGCGGCTACAGGTGAATTACTTGCACTATTACTTCCATTATAAACACTCTGTATTGCTTCACTTGCTACTCTAACTGCTTCTTCCGATATCTGTTGAAACACCTCATAAGGAGATGGAGGACGATCATCTTCCACCACTTGTTCTTTTGTTTCCATTCTTCAAAATTTTCTCAAACAAAACAAACAAATTAAACTCATCGTATTGATCTCAGAATTCGTTTAATCAAACATTTGATCGGCATGAATTGCATGATCGATTCAGAATCATGTTCATTCTATGAATTAACAACAAATTAACATATGATTCATGAAAATAAAATAAAATAAAACAGATACAATTATACAAAATTACCAAATATGAATGTTGATCACATGATTCACATCTCTCTATACTATCTCTAGGGCTTCTTAACTTAACTTTCGGTATGTGAAGAAGGAAAGAGAAAGCATTTCTTCGGCAACCAATTAGAAAGTTGGATAGTATTGGAAATAAGTTAATTAAGATTTCAAGAATCTTGTTTTCTGTGTTTGGTTTAAATAGAATGCATGTGTCCATTCGTGGAAGTTCAACATGGCATGCACTGAACCTACGATAGCTTCTATTTTTTATACTCTGGTCAATGTTTTATATATAGTTTTGTTGACTAATTAGTTCAGTCAGTAAAATGTGTAAATGTAATTCGTCAATCATTTTGAAAGTCGGGCCAATTAACTATTTCCACTTGGCTGATTATTTTTGTACTTTTCTTAACTGATTATCTTTTTTTGAAAAGCCATG
>JABWDY010038845.1:1847-13890 GCA_013358455.1 Thalictrum thalictroides | reverse complement strand
TTGGATTTACCCATAACCGGTCCATGCTCTATTTATGGTCTTGGGCTCACAATCACATGGATTACATTAGTTGGGTATAAGGAGTTGGGTGTGTCCAAATTGTCCATTGGTTGGGACCCAGTATGACTCTCCTACTAGGATTAGAAGTCTGATGGGGACTTCTTTTCTAGAAAGATCCTGATGGGTATAAATAGGAGGGGAAGTCCCTCTATGTGGCATAGCATAATACTCACCCATTGGAGGCTAGGTTTAGCAGAGAGAAGAACTTCCTTAAAACTCCGTGGAGTCACTTCGTTCTTGCAGTGCAATCAAGGATTAAGGTATGTCTTTTAATTATGATCATGATTCATGGCTGTATACCTAGATCCTAAATATTCTAAGGGGATTATGTAATTTTATTTTATAATAAATATTTGTGTTTGGTTCGAGGGCATTCAAATTTCCTAGAATATTAGTTGGAATGATCTTGATATTAGAGAGATCTTAGAAAGAAGACCGAAATCAAGATTACGATGATGTTTAAAGATTTGGAATACGATTTTTTTTTTCTAAATATGAAGCCAATTTCCAAAACTAGTTGTACAGTACTATCTAAGTCTTAATTTTCTGATTTTTGTCATTTTGGTTCTCCTTTTTTTTCTGTGTGCTCTCCCCTTCTCCTATATTTCACTATTCTGATATTAACCTTTATTTTTAAGGATTTAAATATAAGCATTAAATGTAGTTATATAATAATAAGATGACACATGTACACGCCTAAAGTATTTACAACTACAAACTCGGAACCCGTGCTATGCGTCAGACTATATTAAGCGTTATACAATATTTGAATGTATTTTAATAGAAATTGTTCTACTTGGAGCATTCCCAATTGTAAAATATTTTTAGAAGTGCCACCTAGGAGAGAGGGTGAAAGTTTTAACATTGGATTATATTAGAAGTGTTTTTACTTTGAAACTTGCCAACAATTGGTTTTAGATGGAAGATAAAATTAACTAGAAATGATAATAATAAAATGCAATCTAGTTTTAAGTCCTTGGCAAATTTACTAGGCTTTTAAAAGTTTTTTTTATCTCTAAAAGTGTTACAAAAAATACCATTGGATTTAGTTTTGTACTAACAGTGTTCAAAAAATGATCTTTGTAAATGTATAATGTATGTTGTGAACTATGACAAAGGGCAAAATGGTTTTTTCAAACACAATATGTCTTTGGAGTCCTTGAATGGTTGTTAGTCATGTATGTGGTGTCTTGGTGAAGCCTTGGAGCTGAAGACCTCAAAGATTGAAGACCACAGTATGCTTGGAGAGTTCCAGTTAATCCAGGATTTCAGCACAACTCCAGTCGACTGGATAAGGAGGATTTCAGGGATATTTAACTCTCAAGTCGGCTGGACCTTTAGAGGTTCTGAAGAGTTTTCTTTCTATTCGACTGGACCAGAGATCTAGTTTTTCAGTTATAACTCCAGTCGACTGGATAAATGGCTTTTCATGATTTTGGGCCTGTTATGTGCTAAGTGGGCCATTCAACGAACTACGAGGTGTCTGATCCCTGTACCCCTTTGCATATCTTAGTTTAGGGTACGTAGGCAGTTACTTGTTCTGGACAAGTAGTGTGATGCCATATATAGGTTTACATTGTTTTATGTATTGCTATACAGTGTTTCACGCCTATTTTTTTAGTGTGTTTCAGGTGACAGTAACCTCATGAGCTACAAAGTGCAATTTACCCATGCTAGGTCTCACTACAGGATGGTATAGCTACTTGTTGGTATTATATCTTTTCCGTATCTTTAGCATGATGGTTGATTCTATCTGTTCTATGTGTTGACTATATTGATCTATGAGTTCACAAGTATGAAAAATGTGAATGAAAATCAACAGGATGTGACCTTAGGTGCGAGTGAAAACCACGTGTATCTTTTTGGTTGGCGTATTCTAGACATGAGTGGAGATCACACTTAAGTCCCTATGTGATGGGAACATTTCCTGTGCTTTGGAACTTATCTTGATCAATATGGTCTTTGGAGGTGCTTGTTGCCATATATGTGTGTTTGTGATAGCATGATGGTGTTATATGCTTTATCTTGTTGATCATGCTTATGATATGTTGCCTATGCTTCTTATGCATTCGTTTTCAGTGCATATCTTCTGTTGTTGCATTTGCATTGGCTTTCGTGTCCATTTACATGATTCTGATTTGAGGTCCCAAGTATGTGTGACTTGTCAATCTTCGGAGATTCCTAGTTTTGAGGTTTAATCTTTATCTAGTGGATTTGATCATGTTCGGATTTGGTGCACGAAAAGTCAAGGATTATAGTTTGTTTAGTTGATTTAATCTTGTTGATGGGCTTTGAATGATCATGGGCTTCACATTGGGCTTTGAGCCAAATTACAGGATGATCTGTGAAAATTGTTAAAGTTTGGTATGCAGTCGACTGAAGGTCAAAGCTTTCTTATGATTTATAGCTGGAGTCAACTGAAAGTTGAAGAGATCTTCTCTAGAGTCGACTGAAGTTCAAGCAAACTATGTCTGGAGTCGACTGGAAGGAAAAGTAAAAGTGTGAAATTATATTGGAGTCAACTGGAAGTCTATAGATTCCTTCTCCAGTCAACTGAATGCTGAAGTCTTTGCAAAATTTATGAAGTGTGCACAACACGTGCAAATTTAAGAAGGTATTTTGGTTTTCTGCTCGTATTATCTTCTCTAGTTTGCTGAACATACCATAGAGCCACCATTGTTGTTAACCAAACTTCCATTAACTGTTTAAACTCCTTTAATTTTGATCAATTTCATCAAACTCTAACCCTAATTTCACCAACTAATCCAATTCCCATGGCACCCAGGGTTAAAAAGTCACACGCAGATTCAAGCTCTCTTCCCTTTCTTGGCCAGTATGTAAATCAAGCTGCCAAAGACCTATATCTTGAAAGGATATCCAGAAGACCCATAGCTATAGAGAATAATCTGATTTACTCTTGTTTCTATCCTTATGGTATTGAAGGCATCATGCACTGCTCTGGTTTGGATGTCTTTCAATCTTATACATGTCAAGCTCACAAACACACAACCCATCTCTTCTAAACTAACATACACAACATTGTGTATGATCCTCCCTCATTCCATGCCAAACTGTTTCTCCGCAAGCTCATTATAACCACACCTTTTGTTCTATCATAAGGTTTGTTTGACCACCATTTGAGAGTACCTAACCTTTAATGAGCAGTGTGAAGAATTGGAGGAAAGTGGGTTGTTATGTCTTATTCTAAGAGGTTAAGAATTTAAGATATACAAAAATGTATCTACAATGGGGATGGGAGCTAGGTTGAGAGTTCTTTTCAAAATTATGGTCACCATAGTTTTTTCTAGGAGTGGGAGCTTAGCTTAGATGCCCAAAGAGGAGGCATACCAGGTCTGGAAAGCTGGGAGTGGTCATGTGCTTGACATTCCCTTGCTTATTTGGATACAAATGGTAAACACTTTTAATGGACAAATCAATAAGTGTTTGCCGTTTGGGGCCTTGATTAAATAGTTAACACCAGCTGGGGTGTTTGAAGAAGGTACTCAGTTGATTGATGCCCTGGAACCTACAAGGTTTTCAGGGCCATGAAGATTCCTGATTATCCTTTGGAACCATCCTTTAAGGATGATGTCCTTGCCTCTCTTGGGAGGATTGATAACATTTTGGGAGCTCAGGTTGCTAAGATGAGAGATCTTACTGAAGGCATTCATTGTCAAAAGTAGGAGCTCACCTACACAACTAATTGTATAAGAGGAATCAAGACCTTGGCTCTCTCAGCTGCTTTAGGAAGACATTCTAGAGAGCATGGTCTCAGTGTGACTGAGCCACAACCACAGTAGGAAAATGACCAAGGAGGTAAGGAACACTGAGGAGCTCTAGAGAATGACTTGAGCCACACACAAGGGACCAATGATGATTGACGTAGTCCTAACTTGGTCCCCCTGATTAGATCATGCTTTTGTTTTTGAGTCCATATGTGTGCTTTCAGTGTTGTATTATGTTTTAAAACTTATTTTTAGGTTGTTGTTGTTATTTAGAACATGTTTTAGTGATGGTGTATGGACATATCTAGTTGTGTTGGTTGTATGGACATGGTTTATACTTTTTATGCTAATATATATGTCTTAATGATCACATCTTGTGCTTTATGATGGATGAATGTATATGTGGTTTACATTCTTGTTTTTTGTGCTTAAGTGCATTACGTACCTTATTGTTGAAAGTTCGCACTATGGTGTCGAGATTAGACTAGAATGGGGTGGGGGTAAATAATTCTTTTAAAAAATACTAGGTCAAGTTGATATATTAATAACATGCGGAACATACAACAACTTACCTAGGCATACAAACAAACACATGAAAGAACATCCTATAAGATATGACAATTATAAACCAACCCAAGGTTAAAAAACAAGAGATAATCTACACAAGATATGAAGATGTGAGATAGATGTAGCTTGTATGTGAACTGAAAATCTAACCAATAAAGATTCAAACTTGGTAAGTTATACCCAACCCCACACACATATGACGAACAAAGAATAAAGTGTGTTAATAAAGTGTTGGAATTAATTATGCATACTAGTGATATGAGATAAAAGAAATGCAAACCAAGAGTGACACATTGGTTTATAGTGGTTCGGCAAGGTGCCTACGTCCACTCTCAAGATAGGCTTCACTAGCCTTTAGAAATCCAAAGCAAAGAAAACGTCACACCTAGTACACCACTTCTTCACCACAAGTCTATCTTGTAGAATTTCTAATGACAACCTTGAAATTCGAAGAGATTCTCAAATCCCTAACATATACCTCTCTAGGGTTTCACCAATCTTCTTCAAAGATTCTATTAAATGGGTTTCTCTCAAAGGATGTAGAGAAAGAATTTATGGCACTTAACTTTGGGTTTATAGTTTACCCACAACAAACACTCTCACCTCACTTGAGATATGGAACTGAGATGTTAGGTAGAGAGATTTCAAGGAGCAAATCACTTCTTCACTAAGGAATCAAGATAATAGAAGAAGGAAGTGATTTGAGATAGATTTGATGAACTTGGAGTAATGAATCTTCGAGGAATTTGTTCTTCTTCTTCTTCACTTAAAGCTATTCTAAAATCCTCACAAATCCAACGAGAACAACTGACCCTTCTTGCTAAAGTTATAAGCCAACTTGAAAGTATCTGTTAGTCAAGCCCCTTTGACCATATCCAAATTTTGTCATAGTCAACATCCTGGAAAACGATCTGTTCAGGCGCCTCATTTTATTAAGAGTTGTCTTCAAGACCTTCATGCGCCTCTGTCTTGTGCAGAATTTTGCAACGGTCGTTTTGACATATTATGGACCCCAAACGGATTTCCCGTTAAGGAGATATGACCAAATCTTCATCAACACATCAGAAAAATCTTCAAGACTATACGTTGATGTATCTTTGACTCCTTTGGCTTGCCTTGACTTGAGCTGACTCACTTTGACCTGAGTTGACTTGAACTTCACTTAGAGATTACAAATAAACTTTACAACAAGGACTTTGTCATAATTCACAAAACTATGAATATAGACTTTACAAGTGTGATATAAATGAATGTGTTTAACATGTTGGAGACTCCTTGTTATATATCTTAGTGTTTACATGCTACATTCACGGTTATGCATCTTGTTTAAAGTGGTTTGTAGTTCCATATCTTTTGTTGGATCTTCAACTTGATGTAGGGCACCCCTTTGTCAACTTTTGACAAAAAGGGGGAGAGAAGATACAAATATGACGAAGATTGATAAAAATCTTATGGATGTGGTTTTTGCATTTTAAAAGTGTTCTAACCCTAGTGTATAGTGGTATGCTTAATTCTCATTTCACAATAGGGGGAGTTATGGAGTTTGGACTCAGGAGGATTTGTGTACCTGCAAGGACTTGTTTATGTTTTAAAAGTTGCTTACATGTTGTATGTGTTTATTTGTAAAGTTTTTTCATAAGTTCACAAAAGGGGAGGTTGTAAATATATAATGTATTTTGTGAACTATGGTCTTATCACATGTAATATATCTTTGGAGTCCTTTTATAGGTTGTTAGTCATATATGTGGAGTCTTGGTGAAGCCTTGGAGTTGAAGACCTCAAAGATTGAAGACCACAGGATGCTTGGAGAGTTCTAGTTAAATCCAAGATTTTAACACAATTCTAGTCGACTAGATAAGGAGGATTTTAGGGATATTTAACTCTCTAATCGACTGGACCTTTGGAGGTTTTGAAGAGTTTTCTCTCCAGTCAACTGGAATAGAGAACTAGTTTTTCAGTTATAAATCCAGTCGACTGGATGACGGGCGTTTCACGATTTTGGGCTTGTTATGTTACTGGGTGACCCTGACCCATTCTCTAAAACCAATATTTGGTCAACCCAACTTTGACCAACGGATCTATTTGCTTTTTTGGGGTATTTAGGCTTACCAAAACCCTAGAGAACACTTTGATGGTTCATGTTCTACAATTTCTAAGTAGCAAAATTCATCCATTCAATCAATTGAACACCACTAACTACAATTCCTTTTATTCATTGTGAGGTGAGTGTATATTTGTGAGTGGGTATTGTATAAACCCACATTAAGAGCTTTAATCATTTTCTCTACATCCTATCTAGAGGAAGTTCTTGAGAAACTATTTTGATTGAATCTTTGAAGAAGATTGTTGAAAACAATAGAAGGAGTCTAGGTTAGAGACTGGGTGTCTCTACAACTTCAAAATTAGTGATCAACCAAGGGAGACTTTGGTGAGGAAATGCTGGTGAACTTGTTGTAACCTTACTTTGGATTTCTAAAGAGCATCGAGAAGTCTTCTTGAGAATGGAAGTAGGCCTTGCGCCGAACCACTATAATCTCTTGTGCTGATTGTTTGGTTTGTTTCTTTTTTAGTCTTTGTTGTTTTTAAGTATGATGAAACCAAAACCTCTATATGACCTTATTTTTTTCATCTATTAAGGAGACTTTGATTGCGAAAGTGGAACTTGCACATCAAGTACTGATATGATAAGCGCCCAAAAGTGGTTATTTATCCCATTTATACACCTCTAATTGTCCCAAGTTTACATCTAAAGTGATATGATATGCGTTGTTTTGTTAATTTTACCACATTTTAGGTCAAAGACACGACAAAAAGACAAAAGGAAGAAAAAGACACCGAAAAACTACTAAAACAAAACATTTGGGTGCTAATGGAAAACAAAGTTAAAAAAACTCCAATTCACAATCTGAAAGCATCATTGAAAGATCACAATCTCAACTTCAAGACTGTGAAATATCAAAGCATTTGAAGTAGCAAAAGTCAGTCAAAAGTCAGCTCAAAGTCAAACAAAACTGTAGTCCTGTATTCAGTATAACTCGCCCCAAGCGAGTTGCAAGCCAACCTATCTCGCCCCAAGCGAGTTGACTCAAGTTGACTTTCTTCCAAACCTTGACAATCCTTTATGGATCTTTTCTCCATGTTCCCAAGGCCCAGCCTGTAAAGTTTGAAGTCTAGAAAGTCGGCAGAACCGCCTCAAAGCTAATCTAGAAGTTTCCTTTGTTTTTGAATTGTTTTACAGTAAATGTGACTCTAGGTCTATATATACTTGAATCTCCACGAATATTGAGTAGGCTTTCTGCAACATTGAGAGTTTCAACTTAGGTTTAGGTTTTATTTATGAAGAAGATTTATTTTATTACTTTAAGTCTTTTGTTGAAGTTCTTCGACATCAACAAATATCATCATCATCATCTCCAAGACCATGAGCTAAACCATTCATGGGGTTTTACAAGCTTAATAGGTAAGTAGAAGAATTTTTAATATTTGTTTTGTTTTCCATGCACGAAAGGTAATTATTTTTCGATGAACTAAATGTTGTTTATGACAACCAACTCTTCACGAAATTACAATAATGGCAATTATGGTCCATTTATGACAATGGTTTCTTGCAAGAAACCATTTATGACAATGGTCAGATTTTTCCCAATTTTCCGACGTCGGGATAGTCTTCTTCCCCAAATTTTCAAACCGTAGTTTTTTTCTATAGAAATTTCATAAATGACTATGTAATGGTATAAAAAAAACATTGATGAAAACTAATATAGTAACAATAATCAATTTTTTATCCAAAAGAATCATGAATTTCGACATTTGATGAAGAACACTGTAAAACCTCAATTTCAAATTTCTCAATTATAACCACAAATTAACATCAAAGATTTCCAACAAATACCAAATAGGAGTTATTGAGAGCAATACCAAGCTTAGAGAATATGTAACGCCCTGGGATTTCGTCCTCGCTCATCTCGGTGCGTCGAGCACCATACCGGTCCCTAATGTCAATATTATCCCCCTTTAGTCACTGCGAGCTTCTAGCAGTAGAGGGTTTTGGATTAGGGTCCACCCAGATGGGCTTTCCCCAAAAGGCCTTGACATTAGTTAGTGTATGGTTAAGCTCTGTATACCACAATTCATATCCATTCCTTGGCAATGTGGGACTAACCCCAACTCATGGGCGTTACAATCCCACCCCCTTATAATAGAGCCGTCCTCGGCTCTGCAGTACACTCACACAGTCCCAAAATCTTCAACGTTCCCTGCCGAGTAGGGTCGTGTACCTGGCGTTCATTCCACTCCTTTCTGGGAGGTGTTCCTTGGCCTTTCCAGCGTACTCCCCCAACCTCGACAGGAGACCCGTCGTCGGCTCTGATACCTTCTGTAAAGCCCCAGGATTTCGTCCTCGCTCATTCCGGTACGCCGAACACCATACCAGTCCCTAATGTCAATATTATCCCCCTTCAGTCACTGCGGGCTTCCAGCAGTAGAGGGTTTTGGATCTGGGTCCACCCAAATGGGCTTTCCCCAAAAGGCCTTGACATTAGTTAGTATATGGTTAAGCTCTATATACCACAATCCATATCCATTCCTTGGCAATGTAGGACTAACCCCAACTCATGGGCGTTACAGAATAACAATGGCAGCAAGAAAATTGATTAACAAAGAGATAATCAAAACCCCATTTTCACAAGAATCAACAATGTCAAGAACAATATGAAAATAAAAACTAGAATTCTTACTTGTAGAGATGAAATCCAACTAGGAGAACAACTTGAACACATCAAAAACAATTTTAGCAAGAGAAGAAATCAAGAAGAAAACCGAGTTCCGGTGTCGGAAAATCTGAGAAAAATCCGACCATTGTCATAAATGGTTCACTTACAAGAAACCATTGTCATAAATGAAACATAATTGTCATTATTGTCATTTCGTGAAGAGTTGGTTGTCATAAACAACATTTAGTTCTTTTTCGATTGATCACCTTAGAATAGTTTTTACTCTTTGTTCTTTATAATAATATAAAAGTAGAGATCTTTTTACATGTGTAGAGACTTTCATACCTCATGTGCATTCGTTAACTTGTTTGACATCGAGAGAGAGAAAATATGTTAATTATATATCTTTAGTAAAAAGGGGTAAGATTTTACTTGCTGTCGACAGTATCAAGATGAGAGGTTGAGGGTCATTATTTTACATCTTGAGGCCCTTAGGAATTGTTAAAAGAACTCACAACCAACTATGACATAGCGATAGAGATAGTTGGAGCACAAAAAATGAACACATTGGAAGTTTGATATTTACCTAAGACGGTGAAGTGGGGTCACCTTCATATCATATTCACAAACCCTACTTTTACTTTATTTGCTAAAGTTTAATTTGCATTAGTTTAATTTAATTTAATTTTATTCAAAATTATCTCCACATATCAAAACTCTTTCAAAACAACAATTTGTCATAAATTCTTCCATAAACGACATCATCCTTCGTCTTAATTCTAGTTTGTGTTTAGGTACCCAATTCTTGGGAATCGATACCCCTATCTTACTATTATCCTATTCTTAGTCTTAATTAGTAGCACAAAGGAACTATATATAAATTTATTTGATATACAACAGGTAAGACGAGTGTGAGTATGTAGTCGAGTGAGTTGAGTCTAGCGAGTTTAGGCTTACCTTGTTTAGCTACCGTTGCATAAACACGACTTTTACCAAATATCAAGTACCCACCTCAACAAACAATCTATGCTCCTTGTAAGTAAGTTGGGTGTTATCGCTTCAAGAGTTGCATATCAAGTACCTACTCCTATAATAAGATTTACCCCAAGACACTAGATAAACTAGGTTGTATGATTTGTAGAGTTTGGTTTGATTCATCTTGGTTATATCTTGTAGCTAGTTATCTTCTTCTTGTTTGTTCTTTGGTTTATAAAATTTGCATCTTGCTAAGTCACTTGACCTTTAAAATTTGAAAATGGACTATTCACCCCCCGCCCCAAGTCATTTAGACATCGTTGTGAGATTTCTCAATTTTAAAAGTACCATTGGGAATGCTCATAATGTAAATAGGAGGAGTTCGAAGAACTGAAGAAATTTTTAACTGAATTTTGACTCAAACTTATTTGGAGTACAATATAACCCCATTAAATTGATAAGCGATAAATTAATTATCTCGCTTAAATAATAGATTTTGTTGGTCCCAACTTGGGCCAATATATTAAATTAATAATTTCGCTCATCATTTAAAATTTAGAGCAATCAAATATAATTTCGAATTTAAAGGTAAAAATGAATATTCCACAATACATTAATGTGATAGGATAATAAAATTTAGATTATGATAAATTTTGGTGAATATATTGTAGATATAGTAAAAACTATTACCCTACCAAAAATCATGCCAATCCAACATCTATATGTTTTCCAAATAAGGTTAAGTTAAAACTGGATTGAGTTAAAACTGAGTCAAACATATCTTGAGTCTGTTAAGGGGATGTTAGCCCTAAACTGGGCCAGTCGAATTTTTTTGTTCACATATTGTCCATAACTATTATATATAAAAGTATGGATGAGAAAAAAAGTTCTTCGTAAGATTTTCTGTTATTATATATTTACTAGAATAATATTACTTTAAATCCAAAGTATCTCATTTATATAACACATGACAATCTTAAATTTAATCGTACAAAATTATTAAAAAAATTTTGCATGACCGAATTTGTTAAAAAAAAAACCCTAAATACGTCGTCCATACATGCATGCAAACTGTAACCCGATAATTTTGAATAATAATGTCATAATACCTAATCTAAATTACAAAATATATTAGATAAATAACATTAACTAGAGCATAACAATCCCATCTAAAGTGCCCTGTTTTTCTGCACTTCCAACATTCCATGTGAGCCTCATTGCTTTTATTATATCTTTTACGTGATCCTCCATTAACCACCAAACCCTCACCATGAGATTCGTCTTCCCTGCCCTTATGTCTGAGTTCGTGAGATATAAGAGCATTGACAACCTCATCCAATTCCAGAGTTTCCTTTCCATAGAGCAACGTGGTGATAATATGCTCATATGATGGAGGCATGGAGTTTAAAAGTAGATGTGTTTGAACTTCGTCCTCTATCTTTACTCCAACCTAAATCAATTCAGAAAGCATGCTATTAAAGACACTAAGATGTTTATTAATACATGTACCTTCTGCCATCCTTAACCTGTAAAGTTGCTGCTTTCGGTTCAACCGATTTCATAACGACTTTGTCATATACAAACTCTCAAGCTTTAACCAAAGTTTTGCTGAAGACTTTTCTGTGAGAACGTTTGATAAGACCTCCTTCGTTAAACATAATCGAAGTGTGCTATTAGCCTTCAAATCAAATTCTTCCCAATCATTATCTAACATATCTGCAGGTTGTCCCATTAGTGTCTTGTGAATCCCGGATTGTACCAAGAGATCTTGTACTTTCCACAAACCAAAATTCAACTTTCCATCGAATTTCTCCATACACCAAAAACTAATACCACAAGGAAACCCAAAATTGAATTTTCAAGGAAACCAAGAAAACAGAATCGTCAACTTCAAGGAATTACTGAGAACATAATACATCGAACCAGAAAACCATACACCGTTGGAAAGCTTGACGAATCTTCTTTCCAACCCAAAAAGCGGATTGATGTTTCGATATCAGAGCA
>JABWDY010038817.1:15244-29026 GCA_013358455.1 Thalictrum thalictroides | reverse complement strand
CCTAGGTTGCCTCTTAGTGGCGCTTAATTTTACGTCCTAGTAGCGCTTAATTTTACGTCTTTGCATGTCACCCCCAGACAAACATAAACATAAATAAAAAATTATGAAGGACATTCATCATCTAAATACACCGGCATAATTAAATCTACCATTTCCACATCTTTTGTCGATAGTTCCAAATAAGGTTTCAAACGGTGACCATTAACTTGACAAACAGTTCCATCTTTTGGATTTTCTAATTCTATAGCACCACATTGTAATATTTTTGTAATTACAAAAGGTCCAGCCCTACTTGTCTTAAGCTTACCCGGGTGTAAATGTAGAGGGCTTCTATATAATAACACTTTTTGACCTATATGAAATTCTTTTCTCAAAACTTTTGAGTCATGCACTCTTTTAGTCTTAACTTTGTAATCTTTTGCAAGATTATAAGCGTCGCTACGAATTTAATCTAATTCATTAAGTGTTAACTTTCTATTTTCACCGGCTTCATCTATATCAAGATTTAATATCTTAATGGCCTAATAAGCTTTGTGTTCCACTTCGACGGGTAAGTGACATGGCTTGCCAAAAACAAGTCTATAAGTTGACATGCCAATGGAAGTTTTAAATGCCTTTCGGTAAGCCCATAGAGATTCTAAAACACGGTCACTCTAATCACTTCTATCGGGGTTCACCGTTTTTTCTAAAATACGCTTAATTTCTCTATTGGATACCTCAACTTGTCCCGAAGTTTGTGGATGATAAGGTGTGGCTATCCTATGTGTGATACCATATTTTTCACATAAACTTTCAAAAGACTTGTTACAAAAATGTGATCCTTGGTCACTAATAATGGCTTTAGGCACCCCAAACCTCGAAAAAATATTTTCTCTTAAAAAATGTGTTATCATTTTTTTGTAATTTTTCGTAGTTGGGATAGCTTCAATCCATCTTGAAACATAGTCTACCACGACTAAAATGTATAGAAAACCTTTGCACTGGGGAAACGGTCCCATAAAATCAATACCCCAAACATCGAAAATGTCAACTACTAAAATGTATTTTTGTAGCATTTCATTCTTTTGAAATTTATCCTAATTGTTGACACCGGTGGCAATTTCGGCAATAAACATTAGCATCATGATACAACGTTGGCCAATAAAATCCACTTTGTAAAACTTTGGCCGCCGTTATGTTTGCACTAAAATGTCCACCACAAGCATGGTCATGACAAAAGGTCAAAATATAAACTTGTTCCCAATTTGGTACACACTTTCTAATTATTTGGTCCAGGCAATATTTAAATAAGTATGGTTCATCCCAAAAATAATATTTTATCTTAGATTTGAATCTTTATCTTTCGTCCTTACTCCAATGCGTAGGTATATGCTCGGTTACGAGATAGTTAACTATGTCCGCATACCATGGAATTTCTAAGATAGAAAATATTTCTTCATCCGAGAACGTGTCACTAATCTCACTTTTTTCTTCATTTTCCAAAGTTAGTCTAGAAAGATGATCGGCTACCACATTTTCACATCTTTTCTTATTCTTTATTTCTAGAGAAAACTCTTGTAAAAGTAACACCCATCTTATTAACCTTTGCTTAGCTTCCTTTTTCGATAGAAGATATTTAAGAGCGGCATGATCCTTGAATATAGTTGTTTGGGAACCGATTAAATATTGTCTAAATTTTTCTAAGGCAAAAACAACGGCTAACATTTCTTTCTCGATTGTTGTATAATTACGTTGAGCATCATTCAACGTCTTACTAGCATAATAAATTACACTAGCTATAGGCACATTGTTTTTCCTTTGTCCCAAAATGGCACTAACGGCATAATCCGAAGCATCACACATTAATTTAAACGGAAGAGACCAATCCGGAGGTTGGATAATTGGAGCGGAGGTCAAAGAGGTTTTTAATTGCTCAAAAGATGACACACATTCCTTATTAAATTCAAAAGGTGTGTCTTTTGTCAAGAGGTTAGTGAGCGGGCGGGCTATTTTGGAGAAATTCTTAATAAACCTACGATAAAACCGGCATGACCAAGAAAAACTCTAATGTCTCTAATAGTTTTTGGGATTGGAAGCGAGGATATAACGGATAACTTTGCTTCATCAACTTCTATTCCTTTAGGTGTGATAACATGTCCAAGGACTATTCCCTTAGTAACCATAAAATGACATTTTTCCCAATTCAAGACTAAATTCTTTTCTTCACATCGAATGAAAACTTTTTCAAGATTAGATAGACATTGGTCAAATGACTCTCCATAGATAGAAAAATCATCCATAAACACTTCTATGAATCCTTCGACCATGTCACTAAAGATGTGTAACATAAACCTTTGAAAAGTCGCGGGTGCATTACATAATCTAAAAGGCACTCTCTCATAAGCAAATGTTCCAAAGGGACAAGTGAAAGTTATCTTTTCTTGGTCTTCGGGATCTATAGGAATTTGATTATAACCCGAATAACCATCTAAGAAACAATAAAAAGAATGTCTGGCCAATCTTTCTAACATTTGATCCATAAAAGGTAAAGGAAAGTGATCCTTTCTAGTGACAAGATTTAGACGCCTATAATCAATACACACTCTCCACTTAGTTGGTGCTCTTGTTGTGATTAATTTATCCTCTTCATCTTTCAAAACAGTGAAACCAACTTTTTTAGGAACCACATGTATTGGACTAACCCATTTACTATCGAAGATATGATAGATTATTAAGGCATCAAGTAACTTAAGAATTTCACTCCTTACCACATCTTCCATTATGGGATTTAGACGTCTTTGAGGTTCTCTTGAAGTTTTAACGTTCTCTTCTAAGTATATATGATGAGAGCAAACCTCGGGGTCAATACCTTTTATGTCATCTAGGGACCACCCGATTGCCGAGCGATGTTTTTGAATAACATCGATTAATTTTTTCTTTTGCTCGGGTGATAGGCTAGATGATATTATAATAGGATATTTACCCTCCTCGTCTAAGTATATGTATTTAAGTTCCGAAGGTAAGAGTTTGAGTTCTAGACTTAGTGGCGTGGGAATCAAAGTTTCTCTTGGCTCGGTTTCAACTTCACAAATTTCTAGAGAATTATTAACCTCTTCACTTTGGATATAAGGGATGTTTTCAATATTATTATTAAGATGAGTGAATTCATTAAAAGTTTTAACCTCATCCTCATCGATAAATTCCCAATTATTATCTTGTATGTTGTAAACTTCTTCCGATTGGGATGTATTTAGAATTCCAAAAAGTTAAGAGCATCGATCCGTTTCTACAATTTATTAAGGCATTAGTCGTAGCTAGGAAAGGTCTACCTAATATAATTGGCGTAGAAACATCGATAGAGTGTTGAGTATCTAGGATTACAAAATCAACGGGATAGTAGAAATTTTCAACCTTGACCAAAACATCTTCCACGACTTCCCGTGGGTATTTAACACTACGATCGGCTAATTGAAGTGACATCCTCATCGATTTTATCTCTTTTAACCCAAGTTTTTTGTACAAGTAGTAAGGGAGTAAGTTCACACTAGCTCCCAAATCTAAGAGTGCGGTACCTTGAAATCCATCACCTAGTGTGCAAGTTATTGTTGGTCTCCCTGGATCTTTGTATTTTACTATTCTATTTTGTTCGACAAAGGAAGGCAATTGCTCGGTGAAAAACATTTTTTTAGGAATATTCGTTCGCCTTTTAACGGTGCATAACTCTTTTAAGTATTTTGCGTGTTAAGGCATATTTCTAAGAGCGGTGAGAAAAATGTATATTAATGTGTAGATTTTTGAAAATTTCATTTATCTCATTAAATTGTTCTTCTTTGTCGGGACCTAAAAGTCTATGTAGATAAGGGACTTTAGGTATGTATCTTCTTGCTTCTTTTTCTTTTTCTTTATCTTTCTCATTGTTTTTAGAAGTAGAATTATCTTTAGGAAAAGTAGATACATTATCCGCATTAATGTTACTAGTTGGATATATTTTCAATGTCAAGTATCGGGTTACTTGAGCTAGAAGTGATATTACTAGAGTTTGTATAATTAACTATGTCATCTTCGGTTGGCATGACTACTTTGTTATTATATTCTTTTCCCGAACGTAAAGTAGTTATGGCTTTAGCTTCTTCTCTTTGGATCGGAGGATTACTTGTTGAGACTTCAAAGGCTTTTTGAATTGGTTTAGGATTTTGAATAGGTTGTCCCATAAATTTTCCTTTCTCTTGTTCGGCATCTATTTTGGCAACTTTATTTTCAAGTCTTTCAATGATTTTATTTTGATTCGTTTGTTGTTCAAGTATCTTCACTAAAAGAGCTTCATAGTTAGTCTTAGGTTGCTAGGCTTTTTCTAGATTTTGAACCGGAGGTTGATTAACTTCATCGTTATTTCTATAACCTTGAATGTTATTGTTTTGCCTCATATATCCATTAGGGTTTCTATTTATGTTATTTCCTTGTAAGTTTCGTGGGTTTTGATTAAACGGTCTAGCGTTATTTTGATTTCCCCATCGAAAGTTTGGATGATTAGCCCATATTGGATTGTGTGAGTTACCTTGAGGTGGAACATTGGTTCTATTATCCCAAATACAGGTAACTTGTTCATGTTCGTAAGGAATGTGTGGGCAATTTTCTTCATTATGATCGTTTCCATTACAAACTTGACATAAACGTTCATGACGGTGTTGGGTTGGTTACTTTGTAAGTAGAGAGCTTCAACTTTCTTAGCTAGATTTTGAATTAAAGTTTTTACTTCTCCGTCTTGTTCCATCTTAGCCGTATGTTTAACTTCATAGATCCCAAGGATAGGATTAGGTGAGTTTCCCCAATGTTGAGAATTTTCAACAAGTCTTATAAACAAATCATTAGCTTGTGTTGCGGTTTTACAAAGGAATTGACCCTCATTCATAGATTCAACTAAAGCACGAGTCGTAGGGTTTAGACCATTGTAAAAGCATTTAACTAATGTTTCCATAGGGATTTGATGATGTGGACATTGTATTTGTAACTCCCCAAATCTTTCCCTAGCTTCGAAGAATTCCTCCGTATGATTTTGTCTAAAAGTTTGGATCTTGTTTCTTAACTCTATTGTCCGTGACATGGGATAAAACTTAGTAAGGAATTTTGTGTTCAATTGATCCCAAGTGCGGATAGAGTTTCCGGTTAAAGAGTGTAACCATTAAGATGCTTTGTCATTTAGAGAGAACGGGAATAACCTTAGACGAATACCATCAACGCCTAGTCTAGTTTCATTAAGAGTTGAGCATATTCGGCCGAATTGATGTAAATGAGTATAAGGGTTTTCTCGCTCATGACCAGAAAACTTTGGCAACATGTTGATTAGGATGTCCGGTAGATAAGGGAGCAAAAAGATCACGAAGTGACCTTTCAGCATTAGCCATTTCAACAGGATTGATCGAGTTACTACTATCGGAATCTAATTCAAAAGCACTATTTGATAAGCCTAGAGGGCTATTATATATCAAGATCAAAATCTATTGGACATTTTCTGACTTTTTAACAACAAGAGGAGTATACCTAATACCAGAGCGTAAAAGCATATACCAATGTGTTGATATCGGGTCTTTTGGTGTGTACCCTTTATCAACTTATTATAAACACTTAGCTAAGGACACAAAGCAAACAATTCACACTTTTAATATTGAAAATTAAACCTCTTATGTGAGATTCGAGGTGTTAAGAGTACGCGTACCTTTTTCCCTCGAACGCGTGCAAACAAGCAAATAATATTCAAAATGGCAAAATACGAAATGTAAATATCTTAAAATTGTTTGAAACACGTACCTTGGTCCAAAAACTATTTTTGGGAAATCGAAAAGAATTTGTCGCTCCTAATCTACTCGCCCCGCGCGAGTTGGCAAAGCCTGGCAGGGTCGCGTGGCGCGAGTTTCACAGAAATCCGAAATTTTTTTTTTTTTGGGAAGAGGTGATGTGCGGGCTTGAATGTGTTGATTCTCATCTGTAAGTACTTTGGATCTTCTTAAAGCGGCAACAACGCCAATTTGATCTGACGAGTTTTTCGTACTTCCCGTCAAATCAGCAGTGCTAGTAATCCCGGCTGCAGAACGCATTACTACCGAAACAGCTAGAAATATTTCCCTTTGTGATTCTAACAACTAAACTAATCCTAGAACTAGTGCAGAGGCAAGTATCGGGGTATCGAATCCACTCACCCAAGAATTGGGTACTTAGCAACAAACAGGAAACAACGATGAAGGATGATGTCGTTTATGAAGGGATTGATGAACAATGAATGTATTGTAGGAGTTTGATTGATTTAAAGTAATTATGATTACGGTAAAGTGAAAGAAAGTAAAGTAAAGCAAGCAAGATAAAATGGAGGGTTGTGAATATGGAAAGAAAAGCAGGGTATTACTTCGTTTCATAGGTAAATATTCAAATTAACTACTTATGCTTGTTTCCCATGCATCCAATTATAATTCATACACAAAGCAATAATTGATAGTGAGTTCCCTTGCTCTCGACCCAGGAACTCGACCTCAAGAAGTATTCAAGACCTAGTACCTCTCATCTCGATGCCGTCATGCAAGTAGTGAATTACGACTCTTTATACTAATTGTTAATTGTTAACTATCTTCTCTCTCTCTCGATGCCAAGATATTTTAGCGGGCATATGAGGCTCGAAAGTCTCTACACATGCAAAAAGATCTCTCTTTTATTTACTATGAAGAACAAAGAGCAAAAACTATCCTATGTGATCAATCATAAAATAATTACCTTTCTGGCATGACAAACATGGAACACTTGTAGTAAATTCTTCTACTTACCTAATCCACTTGTAACCCCCCATGAATCGATTAGCTCATGATAATTGTGGTGATGATGACAATGTTTGTAGATGTAAAAGACATCATTAAAAGACAAGAATGTAAAGATGAAAGATTAAATTGCATGAAAAATAAAGATACGATAGAAAAATAAAGAACTTGAACTTGAAAAGTAAATAGACTTGTATTATAATCAATGAAACTTCTTCTTCAACATAAAATAATGTAAAACTGTAATGATACTTCAATTTAAGATCAAAGCATAATGAATTTCGGGGCTCTTATCTCCTTATATAGGGAGGAGTCCTTCTAACCCCAGAATTCCTTGAAAATTGCTAGAAAAGAGTTTGTAATTTATTAAATAACTTGTAGGAAGCTTCTGGAGCTAAAATTTGGTGGAGATCTTAGTCGAATAACGTGGAAGACTCAGTCAAATTCTTAGGTCCAAATTCATTTTATGAACACGACTTCCAAGAGGCCCAAAACAGTCAGTAGAAACTGGGTCTGACAGGTTTGGACGAGTCTTTTTGACCTGATTCCATCTCTGTCTTCTGTGATCTATCTTGATAGTCTTGAAGTAGGAAGTGAGATTTTTCCAATGCCTATTTCTACTTCAAAATCCGAGCTCTCTAACCCTTTCGTTTAATTGCGTCAAGTTGGCTACTTGAAGCTGCCTTTTTACCGCATTTTGCTTCCCTTTAGCTTTTCCGGGCGAAATGCACCTACAAACATGTAATTCTAACAATACCAAGCATATCATATCACTTTATATAATAACTTGAGACAAATGTACATGAGTTAAGGGGATATATTTACACTTTTGAGCGCTTATCATAAATCCAAAATCTAAAAAAAACGGATAAATTCAAATTTTTCGATACTAAAAATATATCTTATTTTGGATTTTATTGAACACATTGATATTAAATTTTTATTAACAAATTAAGAAAAATAAAAACAAAAAATAAAAAAACGTTTATATATATTCATCAGCATTCACGAATGATATCAATTATTCGAGAAGATTCCTATGACGTGTATGGATAAGGATGACCTTAAAAATATTGCCATATGTAAGTAATTACAATATTAAACCTCTATATATAGATTACAGCTAGTACTCAGTATTCTTCAAAGTAAATCTTCTTCAATCTTTCAACATATTCAATGTCTAGTAAATTAGGTCCTTTTTTTATGTAATTGTTTTATATTTAGTTTTTTGAATTGATGGAGGCTGGCGTGAACTTGATCATACGGTGTTTCATAATATTAAGGTCACTGGTATGATCCCAAAATTTAACACTAGGTGAGTATTTTGTTTTACATTTTTTTCTCCTTAGGCTTTTTCTGTTGTTTATATTGTTGAACTAAATTCTCTAGTCTGTTTATTTGGTATAATTTTTTTGCTATTTGGATTGATTTGCCTTTTTGATTTTTTGATAATATCGGATTGTATTGTTGGTTGTTTCTATTCAATTAAATGTTGTCTTTCCAAGCATAGGACCAAAGACGGGCTAACGGTAAGTAAATCAAATACCAAAAAAGATTTGGTGTATGGTTTTGTTCGTCTTTAAATATTGATTGCTTGGATTTGTTTTTCATTATATACTGAGATTTGTTTTAACCTTCTATTTTTTATATTCGATTTGTTAATTGGTTGGAAATTATTTCTTGTAGGAAGCCGCTTTACATTATAATTATCTAATAATTCCCAGTAGTTGCATACATAGTTGAAAAAATCCTTCAAATTCATAAAAATTCGAAAGTTTAATTTGATTTTCTTGCAATCAGATCAATTCAGATTCGAAAATCGTCTTTAAATCTAGAACCTACCTTTTTTACTAAGAAATATATGATATATTCGTGAAAATTCGGTACAATCTTTACATTTTTACTGATCTTCCTTTTATTCACTGATATTTTTGGAAGCTGGGGATTTAAAAAGAAAATACAGGATTTTAACGAAACATTTAGTAATTCTTTTTCATTTTCATTATCTTTATCTTCGTGTTCTTGAAGAAACATACAAAGTAACCTCTTTCGAACATACTAATTCCCAATTAAGTGAGATTTGCTCCTTGATCAACTATTTTGTTCAAGCGTTCAATATAAGAAATTTTAGAATTAACCCCCCAACTTTTGTCCACGTTTTGCGTAAACTCTCCCCTTTGTCCAAAGTTGAACTTTACCCTTCGCCATCTCTTTCTAGTCTCATTTAACGTTCAAAAATAAATTGTCAAACCTAAATACCCCTAAGTCCCACTCTGTTGTTAACACCACCCCCCTCCCAACCAAAAAAAATCAAACCAAATAGAAATCTTCCCAAAATGTTAGTTCTACATGGCTACATTTGTACTTACC
The DNA here is from genome assembly GCA_013358455.1 of Thalictrum thalictroides. Lineage (NCBI taxonomy): Eukaryota > Viridiplantae > Streptophyta > Magnoliopsida > Ranunculales > Ranunculaceae > Thalictrum > Thalictrum thalictroides. The sequence continues at coordinate 19,877 of JABWDY010038817.1, read as the reverse complement.
TAGTTTGTGAAAATTGTTTATAGAAAACCCCCGTATTTGTGGCAATATTTGCAATGACCTCCACGTATAGGAATAGTATTAAACAGAAGAAGATGAAGTATTACAAATAGCTAAAGAGTTCTAATTGAGAAAAAAAATCTTTTATCTACTCTCTATATTTTTCTAGCTAGTTTTAATTTCAAATCTTTGGTTTGGGTTTCTAACAATATTTTTTCTATCGTGTATGTTGATAATTTTATTTGAAAGTTATGTATATTTATACATCCATGGTTCTGATATAGGTTTATCCTATTTGGGAACTTAGTAGTTCTTTTTCTCGTAGGACAAGAGATGGAAAGCCTTAAAACAGGTTTCCTTGTTCTATAAGTAATAGACATTCAAGAAAAAGAAATATTTTAGTTGTCCAAATTCTATATATAAAGGTGTTTTAACATAAACCAAAACATAGAGAGAAAGAGAAAAACATGTAGTACTTACTTGTTTCTAGAAATAAGAAGGTTAGTGTTTAGCTTGTTTAGAGAAACAGTACAGTGTTATAGTTTGTTTAGTGAAACTACTAAGGTTTAGTGTGTTTAGTGAGACAACTAGGGTTTAGGTGTCTAGAGAGTATTGTGAGTCAGAGATTATTGTAATCTTCATAATACTTAATGTAGTTTTCTTCGAGTTTGTGTGTTTTGTCTTCATCATTAATTTATTATCGCTGTTGTTTAATTCCGTATTCAAAAGTATTTTTTCCTATTTAATTTGTATCAAGTTAAAGCAACTATTTCACTTATAAAACTACAACACTTCCACATTCTGCTTCTTATATTCTCTGTGGTGTTTGTTATTTGACTTTTGTTCTTCTTTTATGATCTTTATATTACTATATTTTACAATAAATCCATGTGTTATTTCAAAGCTTTGAGGTTAAATTCATGTTAAAATGGTTAAAATGATAGTTTTGAGGGGATATTTTGGTTAGTGTGTTCTGGACTAGGGTTTCAACATAATAGTTACTATTGCTTCTTATTTTGTAAGATTTTTTTATGGATATCTTAATTTTAGTTCAATAGGCAGATAGAAAGCATATGGTTGCAAATTATATATTGTATGTGGGATAATTATGATATTATTATAATGGTTATTTAGGGACACTTGAGTATTGCCTACTGTGAACTCATGGAATGAAGGAAGCTTAAATTTATGAAAATTTTATGTGTGAAATGTTTTGGCTGAATGGGAGAAAGTTTTGCAAGTTTATTGGTAGGTGTGGTTGCACCAATAGAGTTTCTATCACTGAGTGTTTTCTAAAAAATGATGTCCTTTAGGTGTTATTTTATCCATCGAATGGAAGGAGGCTAATATTAATCTTCACAACACATGTATTTCTTAAATTATTTATACTAAACTAATCAGACATGAATAACTCAAATGTATACCTTCCTGTGTATAGGAACAATTCACCATGATCCTCATAACCTCCAGAAAGTGCAACTGACTGTGTTGCTCCATACTCGGACTGGCCGGCTGCTCCATACTTGTACTGGCCAGCAATTCCAGCGACATGAGGAAGGTGTACCCCCCATTGCCGACATTCCATCCGATCTTCCCAGACTTCTCCAACTAAAACTCCTTTCTATCTATCGGGATCATTTTCCGCATGGATTGGTCCAAAGTGATCTGGTGGGATTGTGACAAAGATTTTGCCACTACAAGCATTAGGCTTTCCTATTTTCTTTGCCCGCTCGGTAGTGAATGCATTGTCTGGTCGCTCTTTATTGTGTACAAAATGATACACTTTTTTTTAGTGCCTTTGAGGAGATGAACTTTGATGTCTCAGCCATACGGATAGCAACAACAGCGGCAACAATTATGCGTGGTTGGCTTGCTAAGCTAGGAGGGAAAGGACCTCTACACTCTGGATAGTAAGGATTTTTCTACTAGTCCATTTCTGGAAGCATTTGAGACAGAAATTGTGCCGCTACATGGAGTCTGAAATCAGAGGGAAAAACAACAGCAATAATAAATCCCTACTTAAAAATGCTCGTATTACTCTATTTATTTGACATTGTGTAAAGAGCTTAAATTTCATACTGTTTTTGAAAATGATATCTTCACCTCACCAACATTGTGCCCATGTACACCCCTGTGGAGTGTGAATGAGTCTTCCATGAATCTGAATCCATGACATTTTTTTATCATAGTTGCAGCGCTCCACATTTTAGAATATCGATTTGGTATAGATTTTTTATTTTTTTTTCCATACAAAGCTCTAAAATTTTAATCTTTTTATATATTTCATCGTGTGTTGTTGTAACGCCCCCAATTCCATTGATCTAGTTGGTCAGACCAGAACATAAGAATAAGAGACGTTTTAAGAGTCTGAAACAGTTTTGACTGCAAAAACAGAAAAGAAAGGTACTCTGTACAATACTAGAAGACATGAAAATAAATACTTTCTTATATATAAACACATAAAAGTATCTTATAATACAGATCTGAACACTTTAAAAAAAATGGGGTACATCACTATAAACACAACCCTTCAAAGGATAAAAAAAAATATATATACAAGACTAAAAGGTTCTAACCAAAATTATAGTCTCTAAGCTCTCTATATGAAGCACTCTACCCCTTACGCTACGGAACTAAGCGGCGATTTCCTGAAAAAAATGGGAGCAACAAACGTAAGCCGAAGCTTGTACAAATGTACCAAAGTCGCAAATCTTATTAAGAAGGTTAGCAGATACTTCGATATAAAACAAATACAACCACCAAAATATCAATAATCACCAAGGGCAGCAAACAATGTAGTTGGTTGAAGCCATCAATAGGCTGGATTGCTCTGAACAGTGATGGGAGCTTGGCCGATAATGACAGAAAAATTGGAGGGTTGCTCAAGGATGAAGAAGGTAATGTTATGTTGATATACAACAGTGGATCAAATGGAGCAACCATAGGTTTTATTGAACTAGAAGCTATTGCTAAGGGAATTCAACTAGCCGTTCTGGTGGGAGTGAAGAGATTGTTGCTTCAGACGGATTCCAGCCAAGCTGCACGCTATATCAACAAATTATGTCAACCTACATGGAGGACTAAGAGGCTTATGAGCACCATTTTTGGGGAAACCAATAGAGCTGCAGACCACTTAGCTAAAGTGACGTAGCGAAAGCGATTAAAAATCAAACCTTGAATAACCCAAGGGGATTGCCTTGAAACAAGGAAGAACTTGAAAAAAACTCGAAGAAAATAAATTGTAGAGACAAAACTTGATTTGTATTAATTGAATGAATTGATTGATTGCAATTTTCGTCCATGGAGCTCTTTATATAGATAACTCCAATGAAACAATTAGGAAACCTACTAGAACTTGAATTACTTATTCCCTAAGGTATGTAGTACCTTTAGGCAACTTCCTAAACCTATTAGGACTCAAAATAAGACTTCTAGACACTTCTAAATATACTCTAAATAATAAAAAAGAAAATAGCAATATACAAATACTATTTGTCCTTGTAAATAAATCATAAACCCAAATAGGAAACCAATTAGTGTATGAGTTATGTCCTGCATCATAAAGTCTGTAATTTTACTAGCCCCCTACTCACATTTTGTAATCCTTTATCTTATGAACTGCACTCCATCATCAGTGATGATGCCAATGGAGTGATGTACAACAGATTATGATTTTTGAGTTATATACTGGTTAGGGTCTGCCTAACCCCCCGCTAACTAATCTCAACAAAGATTAATCTTAGAAGACCCATAATGAACATTTCACCAGTTATCGGGATAAGTACTCTAACTGCCAGCTATGGGTATTCCTATCGAGACTTACAGCCCCGACACACACATAAACATCATTTCCAAATCCATTACCAACATCAAGGAATTTAGAGGGTGTTAACCGGCCCCCGAATCCCAACTGGGCCTTCCATGCCGCCTCCTATTTAGTACCGATGCTCTAATAGGGAAAACCAGTTAGAGCACAATCCAAAGCAATCCATTCAATTCATCACAACATCGAAAAGTACTCATTATTCCATAGTTTGAGAACACATATTTCTTCGTAAGAAGAAAACAATAATGAAGTTTATCAAATAAATATCTAAACATTCCTTATAATTTAATTTCGGCAATTATTAGTCGACATTTATAAGATTCGCGTGATATTAAACAATACCTTCTATATATCGTTTAATTTCGCAAAATAAGGTTATAGAAGACCAGGTCACTTCAAACAGATTTAAAATGACTTCAACACATCTCAAGCAGAATTTCATTACTCATAGAATACTTTAGGAACAAAGAAAAATCTATAGAAACTAACAACATCTAATTTGGGTAAGAAGTTAGGCGTAATTGATCAACCATACCATAATAATCATTATTGACTAAAAATTGTAATTTGAATTTCGGGATTAATTAGGTACCAACATGATATTGATAAGGTTCATGATAAGATCAAAATTACACAATTATAATGACAGTGTCGTTGTGTGCAACTTGAACTATCAAAGAAGAAGTAAAGAGCAGAGGGTGAAACAGACAGTATAGAGATTAATAAGGATATCGTCTACTTCTTAAGGAAATATAGAATTTAAAGACAAATCTAATTAGGAGAACAGAAGGGGGTTTGTTGGATTCTTGT